>BGNK01001455.1:75839-143325 GCA_003297005.1 Symbiodinium sp. clade A Y106 | reverse complement strand
TGTTGTTGTTTCCTATGTGTCGCATTTCGCATCGGTTTTTACGGTGTTTTTGCCGACTCTCGACTTTTTGCACATGCCAGCTTAGACTTGCATTTGTCTTTCAGCTCTGTGCGGGGGTGGGGGGGGATGGGGGGTGATGACGTCCATGCGAATGCGGCTTGTGTCTTCTGTTTCTTTTGTTGCGTTACTTCTCGAACGCTGCCAAGCCCTTGTTGCCGCTTCTTGTGTCTTCACTATTTGAAACGTCAACCATGCAAAAACCTCGAGTTTTTTTAGCTTTCCAAACAAAAACTTCAAAACTGACCCTAAAATTCAACACAAATCAAAGACGAAAAGCATGGTATTTTCGACACTTCCGCAAAAACCTCACCAACAAAAAATAACAAAAAACTATAAAAAGAAAGAGCCCGAAACATCATCTTGTTCACGAAAACCACACAACAATCGAGGTTTTCAAGCTTTTGACCAAAAATCCTCCCAAAAATAAACGACACACCCCGCGCGGCGCCAGACGCAATGACTACCTTGTTGTTGTAGTGGTAGTCGTAGTCGTAGTCGTAGTAGTAGCAGCAGCAGCAGCAGGAGTAGTAGTAGTAGTAGTAGTTTTAGTAGTAGTTTTAGCAGCACTTCCTTTTGGGTTCGTGGGCTGTCGTTTGAGCTAGCGCTTGTTTTCCTGAATCGCTACTGACGTTCTGTGTGCTTGCACAACGTTTTCAGACTTTGTCTTCCGTGCTTGCCGAAACCGTTTTTTGGAAATTATGTTGTTTTCCGCTTTTCTTCTTTGTTGCCGACTTTCTTGCATTTATATACATGTATGCGTGCACCCTCCAGCTCGAAGGTCTTGTAAGTGTGAGAAGAGGTTAGCGTGTCCGTCGTACGGCCTTAAACCCCTAAAGCCCAAGTAGCATGAAGGCTTTGAGAGTGGCTCTTTTCTTTATAGTTGCAAGCAGTTTATAGGCTTCAAGGTGCATGTTCAAGGGCGCAGACTGCGGAACTCTGGTTCAGACCTACCGGTTCGGTGTCTAGGATCTTGGGATTCGAATCCCCGGAGTTTGGCCAACAGCCACATCAGCTGACCGGAGACCCGACGAGGCGGCGTGTGCCTATAGCCCCACATCCATGATCCTGCAGTAAAACGCCGAAACCTTGGCAAACTGACCCGGAGCAGCCCGTTCCTACCATGCAGATCCTTTTACCGTGCAATTGTAAATTGGCACCAATCTAGTTGGATTAGGTTGTGAAATAGAAGTCATCAACTAAGGGCTTCCAGGGTTCCTTTTTTAGCAGGGTTGACACTGTGTGGGGCTATTTGTATTCTGTGCTTGTCCGGCAAGCTTTGACCCATCCGACCTACAGACAGATGTCCTGCCTGGAGCTGTTTGAATTGTGATCCAGGACCACTGCCCGTCTTTGAGCATCTGACTGAGGACGGGATTCAAGCGATTCCAACGGTACGAAGGGGACTTGGGAACATTGAGAGGCTTGTGTACTCCCTGCTTGTAAGCAAGTCCCTCAGCTTCAAGCGCGGCGAATGGTTTCGATCTGACTATCCGTTATCAGAGGTGAGGTAGGGATAACAGTTGTATGACGGTGGTGGTGATAATCATGATAATGACGATCCCGAAACTCTCGGTACTTGTAGTGGCGACGAAGATGATGCTGATTGAGAGGATATGATGATGAGGGAGATGTTGGTGATGACGACGATGATTATGAGGATGATATGAGCTAATTGTGCTTTGCCTGTTATAACCCAACTGAATTCAATGAACGTGTCTTGATTTTGCTTGAAGCAGTTTCGAGCCCAGACCAACAGAGCACTCCCAACAACAGCCTTGAAACAACGGTGTTGGCGATAACTCCTCCAGAAGGACCACACAACGAATGAGATAAACAACTTAGGTGAAAGACAAGACAGCGCAACATGCCAGGAACTTAAAAACTACACACCCTTCGCTTCGGCAGACGCTCCAGCTTCCTCGTTGTGGTTGTCGTTTTGATTATGGTTGCGGTTGCGATTGTGGCTGTCGTAGGTGTGGTTGTTGTTGTTGTTGTTGCTGTTTCTGTTGCTATTGCTGTTGTTGTCGTGGTAGTCGTTGGTGTTGTTTTCGTCGTGGTTGTCGTCGTCGTCGTTGTGGTTGTTGTGGTTGTGGTTATTCTTGTCCTTGTCCATGTTCTTCTTGTTCTTGTTCTTGTTGTCGTTATTGTTCTTGTTGTGGGTGGTGGTGGTGGTGGTGCTGGTGGTGCTGGTGGTGCTGTTGGCGTTGGCGTTGTTGTTGTTGTTTTCGTTGTTGGTAGTGATGGTGTGGGAGTGGGTGTAAATGTAGGTTTAGGTGTTGGTGTCGTTGTTGTTGTTGCTGCTCTTGCTGTTGTTGTTGTTGTCGTTGTTGTTGCTGTTGCTGTTGCTGTTCTTGTTGTTGTTGTTGTCGTCATCGTCGTCATTGTTGTGCAGTTGTTGTGCTTGTAACAAACCCGCAACATTGCTTCTATTTCGATTGCTATGCATCCGTGTCGCGAAACGGTTTCATTACCTGTAATGTCTCCATTGGGTTTAGCGGCTTCTGTTGGCGCCAGGTTGTTGATGCCTGTCTGTCCCTCGCAAGACTGTGATGCACAAAGGAGGAATTGCTGGGTTATCGTGATCCGGTGCCTCGGATGGACGAGATATTCTCTGGGCTCGTTCTTTTAGGTTTCTGAAACCCGCAATCCCATAATCCCATAAACCCCAGGCCTTAAGCCATAGGCCTTCAATCCCAAAAACTCCTGAGTTTGACCCGACCGCACACTGGGAGTGTCTTCTTCGACCACGATGACCGCTCTGGGTTTGGCTTCATGGCACAGCCCGGTTTCCCGCCATATACGGTCGCCGTAGTACTGAAACACAAACATTATGTAACAGCAGGACCTTTCTCGCAAGATGAGTTGTGCATTTACATTGCTCCTAGTTGCCCAAAGAGGCAAGATCGATGCCTCGTCTTATGTAGTGAAGATGTGGGAGCCAGCTTGGCTTTCCGGACACTGTCAACCCAATCACGTGCTTCCTTTACAGTGCCAGAACCAAGACAAGACCAACCGAGGAGTTGGATGAGATCTTGGAGGGCATGCAGCAGACTCTCTGTTAGGCAATTTTAGGCAGGAGCCTGACCGGTTTGGGGACCAGTTGTTGTTTTTGCTGTTCCTTCTGCAGTGTGTAGTATGTAGTGAAGGTAGTGCGGTTGTTCTGTTGTCGCCCCTATTCCGGGCAGGGTGCAGAAAATAGAAATGTGAGGATCACAGAGAATGCCGCTGAGAGCTCCTAACTGCGCACAATTGTTTTGAAAGGAAGCACCTGGAAGCACCTCAACGTACTTAGACGGCACTTGCCGAGTCCATGCTAGATGGCGCGGTATCTGTCAGCAGCTCAGGACTGACTTGGGCGGCTGTTGCTGCGACTGCTGCCACAAGACCTGCAGCCGGCCTGATATTCGGGGCTGAGCAGCAAGAAGCTGTTCTTGCAGCCTTATAAGCAAATTGCAGTTCTAGGTTTTAATATCGGAGCATTTGCCTGAAAGCCACAGGGGCTCCCTTGGTCCCGACTTCACTGAGATGCAAAGCACCAAGATGGGATAAGACTACGAAATGGACGAGCAAGCCGCAGACCTGCCTTCTGAAATACGAGACACTCTGAAAACGAGTCCTTGTACGGGACCTCATTCTCATCTAAGATAGAAGCCCCGAAGCGTTGACCCGTGTTCTCCAAGACCCTTCATGGCAAAAACCCCTGCGGTGCGACTCTGTCAGCTGGGCGGGTGGGAAAAATAAATCCGATCTTCGGCCTACCCTGCAGTGCCAGTGAGACATTGGGTAGTTTATCTGTCCCCTGGGTGTCATCAAGCCAGCAGACTCAGAAGCTTCTCATGAGTTCAGGCTTCAATGCCTTCTGCGGCAAGTTCCCAAAGCCTCCAACGAGTAACCAGTTTCTGACGCCACAGACTCTTGGCGAAGAGCTCGGTTTTCGGTTCAGGGCCTCAGGGCTCGATGATGCTAACATGCAGAAGCGCAGGTGAGAAAGACATCAAATTGCCGAACAGTGCAGCCATGCGTGTGATTTAGGGCAAAGCGCAGTTTTCACCGGCTGTCGGTCTCGCTGTCTCTGTCGTTGTCGCCGTAAGTTATTTTTACTGTTCTTGTATGGGTTATGTTTATTGTTCGTGTTCTTGTTGTTGTCACCATTATTATTGTTATTGTTGCTGTTGCTGTTGTTGCTGTTGTGATTGTGTTGCTTGCTGTTGTTGTCGTTGTTGCTTGCTGTTGCTGGTGCTGGTGCTGGTTTTGAAAGGGCTTGTCTGGAATTTTGAAGGGTTTGCATTGGATATCGAACGGTTCGAAAAGCGGGATTGACGGGTTTGATGTGATGTTGAAGGGCACATACAAAATCCTTGGAAAGATGCACAACATCCTTGGAATTACACACCAAATTCCTCAAAACTTGCAAATACACACTAAACCCTTGCAAATATACACAAAATCCTTGCAAACACACACACACACAAAATCCCGCTGAAAATACTCTTAAAAATCTTTTGCAGTTCATTCAAACACTATGCACCATGGGCACTGTGTTGTTGTTGCTGCTGCCGTTGGGGGGGCTAGAACAACATGACGGGGCTCCCGTTTTTGTCTCTACCTAATGTACAGGCAAAAATAAAGCAGATACATGGGTTGATGGGCCTGCAGTTCTTGTTTGTGCCTTGTTGTTGTTGGTTGAACCGTACACTGGGGCCTCGTTGCCTATTAGTTGCCCCCCCCCACCACCACCCCACCCCTCAACCACCCTCGCGTCCCCACCCCCAACCCCCAACACCACGTCCACCAGCACGCACTGTCCCTGTGCCACCACCAGCACCCGCACCACGAACAACAACAACAAGGTTGAACCGTATACTGCGGCCCCGTTGCCTTTTTGGTTGTGGTTGTTGCCCCCCCTGGTTCGTCCGTACACGATCGTACACGGATCCCCATTCCGGCATGTTCACGGCGCTTCGCTCGCGGGTTGCACTTTTTCACGTTTTGCTACAACAGCACTGCTTTGGCTGCTTTCCGTCCGAAAATCCCGGCATGTCCGGAACTTTACGCGCTCGCGCAGAAGCTCGCCGGCGCGCACGCGCCTGTCGGATGCGCACCCGCGCACGCACCTCGCCCGTGCGCGCCCGCTCGTGTGTGCGCACCTCTCGGTTGCGCCCTCGCGCACCCCGCCCGTGCGCGCACCGACCCGTGCATGCGGGCTGTGGCAGGCGGGGGGGGNGTGGGCGCGGACGGAGCGCGTGCGGGCGGACGGTGCTGGTGCTGGTGGTTGGCGGATGTTGGTGGTTAGTGGTTGGTTGTTGGTTGTGGTTGTTGTTGTTGGTGGTGGTGTTGGTGGTGTTGGTGTTGTTACAGTGTTGTTGGTTGTCGTTGCGGTGGCTGTTGCTGTTGCTCTTGCGGTTGCTGTCGTTGTTGTTGTTGTTGCTGCTGTTGCTGTTGTTTTTGTTGTTGTCGTTGTTTGCCGTAGTGACTTTTGTGTTCATTGGTAGCAGCAGTCTGCAGCTAGGACAGCTAGCAACACGCGGTTCCTGTGCATGTAGAAGTAGTAGTTGTAGGCGCTGAATGCTGTCATTGCAATATCCTGTATACATACGTGTTAGCTGCTAGCAAGAATCTGCTGCTTGATCCGGAAAGCGGTTTTTGTTCGCACGGGGGGAGGTGTCAGGACTGGTGATTGGAGGTCTTTGGGGTGTTGATGCTCGTTTCAGGATGTTCAGCAGCCTGTGCCGCCTGGGGCGCGCGGCCCTGACCACGGACGCATTGGCCAGCCTTGGGCCTCTTGGTCGTACACGGCTCGCGAGCGGATGTTTCGCTCAGAATCGTCATATCCTCCTGAAAAGCTGGGAGCGTCCTGTCCTGTCGCAGCTGCTCACTTTTCTCTGCGCTTGCATCAAGAGCCAAAGGTCCCTGCCATGACAGATCAGACGAGACCTAGGGGCTGTGAATGGCCCCGCTGACCAGCAAGCGGCGGAGAAAGAAGCGGCAGTCAGGCTTAGGCAGGTGCAGAGTCGTGGAGGCAGCTCTGCGTTTCTTCAAGGAATTTCAGAGGCACGGCGGTAACTAGAGCGTAATGTTATGGTTGAGACTTGTGCTTTAGGGCTGATGGGTTCAGGCTTTGCACTCGACGTCTTATGGCTGTTCTGGGGCTGCCATTTGCAGCTCCAGGGGAGCAAAAGTTTCACAGCCTTCGCCACGTTGCGGCATACCATGGCAGGGACAGGGACTCGTGACTGCTCTTGGACACAAATCACGAGATAGCACCCAAACCGAATCCCAGCACTCTGAACAGCACAGGAGTTTCGCAATGCAGGTGCTTCAGAGCGCCCGAAGAGATCAAGATCAGCATGAGGACGCTCGTTTGAGATGATTCCTGCTTCAGGAGGTCTAGCTCCTGTCAATTTTTAAGCTTCAACGCTCACCCGAAACCGCCGGTACCTGAAGCCCAAAAATACACTTCTCCGGTTCCTCATAATGAAACCCGCACATGCCCCTCAACCTGCACATGTCTTTCCGGTTACGGGTGAGCCTTGAAGCAGACCCTTGGCACCCAAACCCCAACCTTCCCGCTTTTGACAAGAAGGATCAGCTCCTGGGCCGTTTTCTGGCCTCCCGGCGCCGTTTTCGGCTGCAGGCTCGGGGTCACGGTTGTTTAGGTCTTTTTGGGGGCTTGCGTCTCATGTTGCAAAACGCATCTTTCAAGTAAGGATAGTTGCTTCATCCTACACGCATCCTCGATTGGGAGGATGAAGTAAGTCCCTCAAGGCTCCTGACATGTGGTGATAGGCACAAACAGTGAAGCACCTCACAAATCCCTCGGCAACAAGCTCCATGCCCTTACACGACCTACAGTTTGAAGGCCGCGCGGTATCCAAATCTTCCAACCTTACTCACAGACCTTTTTTGTGTCTCGGGTCGGGGTTTGATTTCAAGATGTGAAGGTTGGTGTTCGGATATGTAACTATATAGCCTGTTGCAGAGTCTCAAGTCAAGTTTGGATTTAAGAGCCACTTGCTTGCTGTACCACGGTCTCGTCGCCAAATCGTGGAAGCTTCCAACACAAGGCGAGAACAGCCCGGCTGTATTACTATGAATTTGCCGTAAGCTCCTAACCGCAAAAGCCTTAAAGCCAGAGGCCCAGCCAGCTCGAAGCCTACAGTCGAGGACTCCATCAGACATTGCGGTCCCTGGGAAGAGCACTTCGCGAGCGATGGGGCCAGGCCTGAGTGGAGTTCAAGAGGCTCCCATTTTGTGGTGTTTTCGGATTTTAGCACATCTTACAGGATCGAGGAACGAGTGTATTGAGGGAGACAAAATGAACCTGGGGCTTGGCTCCAAGAAGTACTGTACTTACAGCGCAACTCTTAGGGTTCAGGCAGCCTAAATCCTTGAGCGGGCCTTGTTTGAGGATGTTCTACATCGCGGCTATTGGGGGTGCGCAACCATGGTGAGTGCACAGTCGTCGGTCCATTCCTAAAGCCAGATGGTTAAATCTGTTTTCAAGTAGCAGGAATGGTGGCGCCAGCAGAAGCATCGTCGTGGTCGCAGTGGTAGTGGTAGTGATACTGTAGTCGTCATGGTGGTGGCTGCAGTTGTGGTATGAGTGACTGGTAGTGGTAGTCGTAGTGCTGGTAGTAGTGGTAGTAGCAGTAGTAGTAGGAGGAGGAGGAGCAGGAGGAGGGGGAGGAGGAGCTGCAGCAGCTGCATCAGCCGCAGCAGTGATAGTGCTAGTGCCCGGGGGGAGAGGTGGTGGTAGTTGTAGTCGCAAACGGCAGCTCTGCAAAAGCAGCAGGACACAAGGAGTCGTGGTAGCAGTGGTAGTCGTCGTCTTCGGCGTGATAGTAGAAGCAGCAGTAGCCATAACAGGAGCAGGGGCAGTAGCAGGAGGAGGAGTCGGAAATCGGAGTAGCATAAGGAGTAGAAGCAGCCGTAGTGGTAGTGGTAGTGGTAGTGGTAGTGGTGGTAGTAGTAGTAGTAGTGGCAGCAGCAGTAGTAGTAGTAGTAGTGGCAGTAGTAGTAGTAGTAGTGGTAGTAGCAGCAGTAGTAGTAGCAGTAGCTGTAGCAGTAGCAGCAGCATTAGCTGTGGCAGAGGGAGAAAGAGTAGGGGTAGGAGTGTAGGAGTAGTAGTACTATAGTAGTAGTAGTAGTAGTAGCAGCAGTAGTCGTAGTAGTCGTCGTCGTAGTCGTTGTCGTTGTCGTTGTCGTCGTCGTAGTAGGAGGAGAAGTAGGAGCAGCAGTAGCAGTAGCAGTAGCCTTAGCAAGTAGTTGTAGGAGAAGGAGCAGGGGTAGGAGTAGGAGTAGAATCAGGAGCAGGAGTAGTAGTAGCAGTAGTAGTAGTCGTAGTCGTAGTAGCAGTCGTAGTAGTAGTCGTTAGTAGTAGTCGTCGTCGCAGTAGTAGTAGTAGTAGTAGTAGGAGTAGGCAGTAGATAGTACTTAGATAGTAGTAGCAGTAGTAGTAGTAGTAGTAGTAGTAGCAGAAGTAGTAGTAGTAGTAGGAGTAGTAGTAGTAGTAGTAGGCGTAGTAGTAGTAGTCGTCGTCGTCGTAGTACTAGTCGTAGTTAGTAGTTGTAGTAGTAGGCGTAGTAGGACGACGACGACTACTACAACGACGACGACGACTACTACAACGACGACGACTACTACTCTACTACTAAGACGACTACCACTAGCAGCACTTCTACCACTGCTACTGCTACTACGACCAGCACAACAACTACCACCTCCACAACCACCACTACTATCCACCACCATCACCACGACCACGGCAACGACCACGACCACCGCCACGACCCCGACCACAACTGCTACCATTACCACTACCACCACGACTACGGCTACGACTTCGACTGCTCCTACGACGACTGCTACTTTTATTGCTGCTGGGCTACAACTAGTAGTACCACTATACTCCTACTCCTACTCCTACTACCACTACTTGCTGCGACCACCTATGACTACTAACTACTGCTACCACACTCTGCTACCACTACTGCTACTGCTACTGCAACTGCTACTCCTCCTACTCCTACTCCTCCCACTGCCACTGCTACTGCTGCTGCTGCTGCTCCTGCTGCTGCTACTGCTACTTCTAGTGCTACTGCTACTGCTCCTGCTGCTACTACTAGTACGACGACGACTAGCAAGCACGAGCAAAACAACAGTGCGCGCTGATAGACCTTGCAGGGACGTTTTCAAGCCACTGCGTGATCACTGCTGTCCAGGTACTTCTACAACAATGCTCGGGCCCCACCTTGTTGCAACAGCTCGGCCGGTTGGGGGTTGTGAATATTTTATGAGTTCAGGGTTACCTGGTCTTAAGCTCGTGGCACTGCTGATACGACAGAGTTTGTCATTGTTGCGCGAGCACACTGCTCCCATGCAAGCTGGAGCGGAGAAGGATGTAGGTAGCAGGTCTGCCATGAGGCATCAAGCCCGGGAGTAGGGTTCAGGTATGGCATGTCAATTTATCAGAGACAGGGACGCTATCGTTTGGGCAGCTTCGCTGTGACTTGCAGTTCATTATTAATTATCAACTTGCGAAACTCGGTGGTGCTGGGTCAATGCTTCTGCTGCCACAAAAGCCGTCGCATTTAACTTTCGACAGTGACTTCTGCTCGCTCTGTTGCCCTCAACTACCTCGCCTGACACGTTCGAAAACGAGTGCAAAAATGTTCAAAGTTACTTCTACCTTGCTGATCCCCTATACACCTGCCTGCTTGACATCAGAGTCAACATGTATCCCCGTATGGCCCTGTACTGACTGTGCAGGAGACCCAGCGGACACAATGGGATGTACCCGACGGCTGGACACTTGAAGTGGGCTCCCTACACGTTCCGACGAACGATTACAGGCTTTCCGGCAAGCCGTTGTCGCCCACTACTCTACGCATCGCAGGATTTAAGAGCACGCTCCAATGTACTCGCCATGAATAGTTTGGGGACAAACTCCAGCGCAGGCTGCCTGCACGATCCTACAGGCCCCGGGCCTTGTACCGGATAGAACAAGCCTTGCATTGCTCTGCAGGTCCGAAATGAGGTTAGGGGACGAGGTTTCCCTTCATGCGCAACCCTGACCTAGAGCGTGGCCAGTCTCTGAACACTACTGGTCACCTTCACGACTTCACCTTGCCCCACGCTTGTAAGGACATGGGCGCAGCTCAGGCAGAGCAATCACGCACTTGCGTGGAGGAAGCAGCACTCAAAAGAGCTCTGAGCTTTTTGCCTTAAGCCTTATTTTAAGTTGATGCTTGAAGACCAGCGGCATCGGCAATGGTCATCAATGGAAGTCGAAGCACCGTAGGCTCTTCTGACGTCTTCAAGCTTTGGGATTGTTGCAGCTTCATAGTTGGTGCTTGCTGTCGTGATTGTTGCAGCTTCATGGTTGGTGCTTGCTGTCGTGGACTCCTGCATGACATGGTTGTCTCAAGCTTCGAAAAGTCGAAAACTGTGAAAGAAACACCTGGAGAAAACTGGAAATAGCGACGGGCACTGCTTACCTCCTTAAAACAAAGGCTGCGGATAGAACGGTGGAGAAGCATCATCACAATCTACAGGCGTGCCTTGTTGACGATGTCAGTTCAGTTCGAATGCTGGCACAAGAGGTTGGAAAAGACAGAGGGAATGGGCTGGTAAATGCAGTGCTGCGAGCGCTATCAGAACAGTTGAACCTGCGCCATGAAACAGAGCTACACAGTTACGCAGCATTCTCATACATGGCTGCTGCCACGACTGCGAATTCCTCGACATCTTCCTCACTGATTCGAGGCCAACTGCTTGAGGGCCGCGATATGGACCATATGGACCATGGGCTGACACTTTGATGCTGTAATTTTGTTCTGTTCATCCATGAGACCCAAGCCGGATGATACGTGGCCGCCCAAGCCCACATGGTCTCGGGGCTGCCTCAGCACGAAAGCTCCGAAGCCCGATGCTGATCCAAATCGTGTCATGAAGCTTAGTTTCATACTTGTTTATGTGTGTGTCAACACACCACCGACGCGTGTGTGTATGTGTAAATATATTGTACAATTAAGATACATGCATGCATGCATGCATGCATGCATACATACAATATACACATACACATACATGTACATGTTTATATACATACACATAAACATGTATAATAGTTGTGTACATGTGTAGAGAAACAGATGTGTACAGATGAAAAGCAGTTGTACAGATACAAACATTTGTACGAAGCACTTCTCCGTGTTCTGCTTGTACGCACGGATGACACATGCCACGTTAGCACAACCGTTTCTCTGGCTTGATGTAACCTGGAATGTTAGAAGGCGAGACAAACTGGCGCCAGAAGGCCCCGCACTTTGTCATCCGCAACTCGCATCTCTTTAAAACATTTGGGTTTAGGGCTCACCTTTCGGTGAAGGCCTTCCCTAAAGGCCCGACTGCTTGTTTAAACGCAGCATTTTAGCTGCCATGGCACAGTTGGTTGTTCTTGGGCTCTGCTCGATGCCGTCCCGCCCGTCAAGCAAAAGCATCAAATTGCACTTTTGTTCTGACCGTATCGTGAATGGTTTGAGCTGCAGCACTACTTACTTGTGAGCGTTTCTTTTGCGCATTAGCTCCTGTGTTTTTTGCTCCATGGACCGTAAGCCGAGCTGCTTGGAACCTGCATTGGGCCAACCCTTCGATGTTGATACTTCGCGAAAGCAGAGAACTCTCCGGAATGCCTGAGACATTTTTGTGTCATTCTCCCTCCCGCCCCGACCACAAACGAACCACATCCATTGGCCGGCTGAGGGACGTTGGACGACGTCAGGGCTTTGGGAGCGGTGAAGGAGGCCCCCCGTAGACGTAGACTCCTATAAGTTAGTTTTGTTAGGATGATGTCCAGAACCGCTGGACATCCCAAGATTCTATAGGCAAAAAATAGGGCTGGTTTGATTGCAATGGCTTCAATGGTACCAAAAGTGAATCAGCGATCCCCGCCGGCATTGCAGTCTCCGGCTTACTTGCCACTGATCGTCGTCAGACATCATCACCATCATCCATCAGAATCATTGTAAAGAGCCTGGTCAGGTCTATGTGTTTTGAAGCCTCGGCCCAGGGTATTCGTCAGAGAGTCGGAGGGTTGCTGGAATGTCGGTGAGTTGACAGGCTCGAACTCGGACGTGGGAGAGCCGAAGCAGCTGGGCTCAAGGGTTCAGGTTTCTAGCGCTCAAGGCCTTTGGTGACACACACGAGGCTTAAGGGATTCAGGGTTTCGTATCCCCAGGTGCTGCAGACAGCAGTTCTGTGGCCAATCTTGTCAAGTTTTCCGGCAATCCAGGGATGCTACTTTTTCAGCCATAGCCTTCTGGATTTTGCTCCAGAGGTCGGAGGGCATGTAGTTCAAGTCTTTGGGCAACACGGCTTGGTTTGGAGCTCAGAGTAACTGTAAGGAAAAAGGCTCGAGTGCAAGAGCCGATAAGATTTGAGTAGGACAATGAGAAATGAGACATGAGAGATGAGAAGCAGCACGTTGCGCTGGTGCGCGCTTTCGGCTGAGCATGCTGCAGGCTTTGTGAACGTTCGTAGTACTGGCAACTGACAAGTTTCCAACATAAGCTAAATTCATCGAGGAGAGACTATGTGGCAAGGCCTCAAATTCTCAAGCAGACAAAACTAAACATACTAAACGGTGATTGATCCCTGAACCCTACTTCTGATTCTCCTCGGGATGCTGCCCCGTTTGGAGCCCAGGATACCTGCGGAGAGTGGACGGATTTGGTGCCGTGTCGGATGTTACTTTGTGATAGAGTTTGCGAGAGTCTTTGGCCTCGAAAGTTTGGGGGGGGGGGGGGGGNGGGGGGGGGGGGGATGCAGCTCAGCTCTTGGTTTTTCGTGGTATACTGAAACTGCCCCGATCATGACGGCACAGGTGTGGTGTTGCCGCATCGCCGGACGCTGGCAGATGGGTTTGGTGTTAACATCAGATGCCTCCAGAATGATTTGACTAGCGCAGCCCTCAACCGGAACAGACTCCGACATTCTTCACTGGGAGCAAGAAAGAGGAGGTGCTGAAAACTCAACTTGAAAGCCCTTGCAACAAGAACCCTCAAAGCCTCAAGTCCGACTCTAGACGCCTGGCGCAACCTGGAGACATCCGGGCTGTGAGAGACTGCACAGACTTAAGGCTTCTCCTTCCATCAAACGCTTCTCAAGGCCCGGGGTGCTAAGGTCGGCGTCTGCACATTTCAAGAGTATGGTCCTGAAGTAGGATCCGCTTTGAGCCTTCCGGACTTCACGATCTACGGTTTAGGGCACGTTCGTTGTTTCAGTCGGTGTTCACTGTGTTCGTCACGTCAAACAAACTCTTGAACCCATCTTTCTCTTCTCCCCTGTCAACTCAACTTTTGGATCTTGGTATACAGAGGCTTCCACACTATTCTAAGAGTTGTGGTGTTAAATCGCCGGACATTCCGGCCCTAATCTGAGTTCATGTTCATACTCCAAGGCTCCGACCACGGAAACCGCTTGATCGCTTCGCGGGGCGAGTACCGTAAACCTGAAATCCCGAAACCCGAAACCCTACACAGTCAAAGCCGGGAAAGCCCAAACTCGAAGACGTTTGCTCTGCATACGCAGAAGGCAGGATCGAGCACCCGGATCCATTACAAAAACCACGTGGAGGCCGTTCTGGTGACCTCCGGGCCTCTCAGCCAAACCCCTCACTTGGAATGCTCCTTTTCGGGGTCTTCGGGCAGCGCAAGCCGGGGGGTTCAGTACCGTAATTAGTTGGTCAGGGTCAGCAGTTTTGGGTGTTGGAAGATGTCGAACTCCGGTGACATGGGGTTCATGATTTGCACGTGTGGGAACGGACTGGAGAGATGTTGGAGTTTCAGGGTGTTGAAGCGACGCTGTGTTTTAAGGCATGTTCCCGGCATATGCATGGGAGGTTTCATGCTGCAGAAGGCAAGTGTTGCGAGATGTCTTGGCTTGAAGGTCGGATCCAAGGTCGAGGTTTGCGGTGTGGGTGTGCTTGCAAGACATACGGGTTCTTACGAACAGGCTGAATGCGGCTTCGGCTGTGAACCCCCACATGGAGAGTTCCGAGCACCCGAAAAGCCGAGCTTCAGATGTAGGGCTGGGAGCTTGGAAATCTCTTGTTTGATGACCTTCGGTCTTCGGTTTTGGCTTCGAAAGCATATTCTGAGAGGAGCACAGCATCAAGGATCTCGTAGCGTCAAAGTATGCCATTTAGTCTGCATTGCAAGCTTCTTGTTTTGCCAGTGGTGATCCCGATGCTTAGGTACGGGGAGCTCGAACTACTGCAGCCGCACCAGACAGAGGGAGAAACTCAGACCCCGTCTTGTGGTTGGGAAAGAGCCGTTCAAGATTTCATAGAGGCGCCGTGCTCTTTCAGGTTTCAGGAGACCTAGTTGGGGTCTTATTGGCTTGTTAACGTCCTGCAGACACCAGATGAGATAGACTGTTTGGACGAAGTTTGGTTCCAGACGATCTGGAAGGCCTGAGCTGCCCAGTTCACAGCTGGGGGCCTTAAGATTAGGCTTTTCTCCTGCGGTATCACTAGGACCTAGGATCGGGTCTCCAGGGCCTGCAGCAACTCGAAACTCGACGAACACAGCGTTTCCTCTCCCGAATCCTGAAGCAAGCGCTAAAGGTGTTTCTCTGGCATGGTTCCACATGCCACAGCAAGCGTGCGCGGCGCGCGCGCAATCCACGAAGTAAGCTCCCATGCATGCTGCGAGTATCGTTGCTTTCGAATCATCTCCCAGGAAGGCTTTGCTGTGTTCAAGCTTGAGCCAGGACTCCGGGCTCAAGCTTCGGTGTGGTTTTGCCGCATATTCTCTTGTTTAGCCAGTGGCCGAGATCAACCTTTTGTGAGGTTTCTGTAGGTTGATCCTACGGAAAGGTTTGAACCCTGTCAGTGAGGCATGGTTCAGGAATCACAGCCCGGCTTCGGATTGAGGTCATGGCTCAGGGTTTCATTTGTGTTGTTTTCTTTTGGTGGGAAGTCTGCTCTCGCTCCAGCCGAGACTTTCAGCTTCGCATATACAGCTAGCTACGGCAAAGACATGTCAGCTGCACTCAGTAGTCTTCGTGCAGCGTGCAAAACTGCATCATGATTGTTGGCTTGCGGGGGGAGAGATTGAACAGGATTTTTCATATCTTGGAGATGTTCACTACCCCAGCCGTTTGCCAGCATAGCGCGGGGGAGCGGTACCTCGAAGAAACAACACTTCGCAAGCTTGTTGAAGGCACGCGATGAAATGCTTCAGCAATCGTTAGCAAGTTTGCACCGAAGGCGGGACATGCTAGGTCAAACATGCGCAGAATCTGCTGGCGCGGCGAGATGTGGACAGTGGCACCCAGAAATGGTCAGGAGGAAGGGGGGGGCTTACCAGCCATCGTGGGGCCGAGTAAACAGCCTTTAACAACTTTGATGCGGCGTCCTCACTCAGACAGACTCTTTCGAGCGAGCCCGATGGTTCTGTTAATGTATTAATGTTGTGTGGACAACACCTTAAGCCTTACCCCTTCGTGCAAATCCTGAACTAAACACTGAACATCTCAAGCGTCAAGACACCAAGAAAAGGATCGTTCTATGGCTTGGGTGGCCAAGAATGCCATGTAGTCCGAGCTTCTCCAGACGGTGACCTTTGTGTGCCTTTCGGCAGGAACTGTATTGAAGGAGAGCGCCGAGCATCCTTCAAATAGCCAAATGGCCCTTGTCCTGGGAATGTAGGTTTCAAGAGTTTTGCTCCAATCGAGACTTCAGCGAAAGTCCTGCAGAACCCTAAGCTGCAAAACAGCCGTGCAGATGGCAGGGCACTTGTTCCTGTTCTTATATATGGAAGTTCATTAATAGTTTGCGCTTTTTACGGCAGCAGTGAACCACTGCGGCATCCCACGGTGACCCCTTCAACCAAAGCAGCCCATCGACTGGGCCCACTCTACTCTCCACAGGATCGGCACCATTCTCGCTTGTTCATCCCTGTGAGGTCTTGTGCTTTCAACCCGCCGGTTGATGGCTCGGAAGACCACAACGCCGAAGGCAGACTTGAAGACGCCTAAACTTGGATAGGATATGTTGGGGTCTTGGGATCACGGTTGAATCCTCCGAAAACTACTTCTGCTAGGTCCTTGCATGGCTGCGTTTGCACGTTTCCCATCCGTATGGGTGCATTGTGCGCTTTTCGCTTCTTCACCGCCTGCCCCGACTCGAGACTGTCCAGCCCTACCCAGGTTGCCCGAGCGGCGAGCGGCGAGAGTCCAAGTCCCAAACCCGAACATTCGAGTTTGATCAACTAGAGAGCCATGGAACAAATTCATTAGAGCATGTTCAATGTTCACGGCTCGCTGCCAAGACCCCGGGCAGTTCCTGCACAGGTTTTGATGTTGTGGCCTCAGGCCAGCAACAGCAAACGACACGGCAAGAGCACAAACATGAGTGCGAAGATCGAAGCTATTTGACGGTGGGATTTTCACCGTCTTCGCATCCTACCAGGCTTCATGTGGACTGTCAGGCCAAGATATTTTTGGCGGGAGGCATGGAGACTCCGTCCTTTGTCGCATCACTACGATGCTTGTCACCTGCCGGGCTTGTTCCATGGCTCTCTAGTTAATCAAACTCGAATGTTCGGGTTTGGGGCTTGGACTCTCGCCGCTCGCCGCTCGGGCAACCTGGATAGGGCTGGACAGTCTCGAGTCGGGGCAGGCGGTGAAGAAGCGAAAAGCGCACAATGCACCCACACGGATGGGAAATGGGTTTTCCGTGGCACAGATTTTTACTGTGGTGCCAGGTTGCCGCTGTAGGCAACCTGACAGGGTGATTAATGTACAACTCTTTCCGATGTGGAGGTGTTTATCCCGCGATTGGAGCCGATGGCGTGCCGCTCGAATGCACAAGCGAGGGCAGCACATCAGAGAAGTACTTCACAGGTCTGCCCTCCCATTATTTCTTCCCGGCGGCTTTCAGTTTGTTGCACTGTCTCATGGCAGCCGTTGCAGCTCTCGCTCTCTTGCTTTCTTTCTTTCTTTCTCTCTCGCTCTCTCTCTCTCTCTCTTTCTCTCTCTCTCTGTCACTCTCTCCTCTCTCTTTCTCTCTTTCTGTGTGCTCAACTACCCAGCTCAACTTGTCTCTCCGACCTTGAAGTGTCGAATTTAACACACCTGTGGGTTTGTGTGTTTGTGTGCGTGCGTCTGGCTGCGAGCTGTTCTGTATGATAGTCTTCTGCCCGTATGTCTGTGGCTTTTTGTTGTGCTGTTGACTTCTCCTCCCGCCAGCCAATTAACGAGCCAGCCACCCGTCCATCCATTGGTGGATGTGTCACCATATGTCACCCTCCATGCGCTCACTGATCCATGCATGCATCTGTCCACCAACCGTCCATCTACCTTAGCGGGATTCATTTTATGTCCTTCTGGCTGCCTTCCTGCCACATACCTCGACAAGTTGAGAGGGTAACAGGGTTTTTCGCCATGGACCAAAAGACTGAGAGAGCGAGAGGGCCAAGGCGGGGGATAAGCATTCCAGGACGATTTTGTTCTCTATGTAGTTTTCTCTTAGTGTCATGTGTCCAGGAACGCTTTGGCCAGTGGTATCTTGCTTTGGAGAGTGTACGTACATCCTGAACTCGTCATCGTAAACTTTATGGCCTTAGCCGATGGATGTACTACAGTCGCTTGTCACCCCCCTAAACCCGATTAAAACTATCGTGTGAGCTAAATGCCCGGGGGCCTTGATCGGTCCCTATGCCCGAGAGGGAGAGAGAGAGAGAGAGAGGTAGGTGGGGTTGGGGGATTACAGCAACCGATGACATCCTTCCATTCAATCCATACTAGTTCCTTTCGAGCAGTTTGCTCCCTGTTTCTCAAGAGTTTCTTAAATATTCTGATGTTTTTCGAGCGGTTGCTCCCTGTTTCTCAAAGACCGTAGTCCTTTTCGAGCGGTTTTCTCCCTGTGTCTCAATTGCTGCAGTCCCTTTCGGGCAGTTTGCTCCTTGTTTCTGAAATACTCTGGTCCCTTGCGAGCGGTTTGCTCAGTACCTCCCCAACGGTCTGGTTCCTTTCGGGCGGTTGGCACCTTGATTCTCAAATACTCTAGTCTTTTTTCGAGCGGTTTGGATGCTGTTTCTGATATACTCCAGTACCTTTCGAGCGGTTTGCTCCTGGTGTCTCATACACTCTTAGTCCCTTTCGGGCAATGCGCCCCCTGATTCTCAAACACACCAGTCCTTTTCGAGTGGTTTGCTCTTTTTCTCAAAGAGTCTAGTCTTTATCGAGCGGTTTGCTTTTTGTGTCTCAATTGCAGGGGTCCTTTTCGCGCGGTTTGCTGTTCGTTTCTTAACTAGCCCAGTCCTCTTCGAGCGGTGTGTTCACTGTTTCTCAAATTCTCTAGTGCCTTTCGAGCGGTTTGATCTCTGTGCATCAATTACTGCAATCCCTTTCGCCCGGCTTGCGCTTTGTTTCTCAAATACTCTAGTCCCTTTCGAACGGTTTGCCCCGTGGTTCGTTTTCTCTCTGCTTCTCCAATAGTCTAGTTTCTTTCGAGCGGTTTGCTCCTTGTGTCTCAAACACTCTAATCCCTTTCGGGCGGTCTGCTCGGTGATTTTCAATCACGCCAGTATTTTTTCGAGCGGTTTTGCTTGATGATTTTCAATTACTCTAGTCAAGTCCCTTTCGAGCGGTTTGCTCATCGTTTCTCCAATATTCTAGTTCTGTTCGAGCGGTGTGCTGTTTGTTTCTCAAATCCTCTAGTTCCTTTCGAGCAGTTTGCTCCATGTTTCTCAAACATTGTGATTCTTTTCAAGCGGTTGGCTCTCTGTTTCTCAAATCTTGTAGTCCTTTTCAGGCGGTTTGCTCCCTGTGTCTCAAGTACTGCAGTCCCCGTCGGGCGGTTTGCTCCTTGTTTTTCAAGCACTCTTGTGCCTTTCGAGCGGTCGCTCCCTGTGTCTCAATTAGTGCAGTTCCAATCGTGCGGTTTGCTCCCTGCTTTCGTGCTCCCTGTTTCTGAAACACTCTTGTCTCTTTCGAGCGGTTTGCTCCTTTTTCCGCAATACTCTAGTCCGTTTCGAGCGGTTTGCTCATTGCTTCTCAAGTATTCTAGCTCCTTTCAAACGACTTGCTCCTTGTAGGTGGGGATGCTGCAGCGGCTGGGTCCGCACTGAAGGGCCGTCGCAGTTCTCATCAAGACGACCGGCCAAGTGGGCCAAGTGGTCGGCGCTGATGCATTCAAGGAACTGGCAGTTGCTGCATGGCAGTCGGCCGGCCACCCAAGCTCCACGGAGGAGCCGCTCGGCAGCGGTTTCGGCCGTGGGGTTCTCAAATTCGAGGCGGCCATCCATGTTGCAACAATAATCGCTGCCCCCAATATTACAGCCCCTCTACTATTAAAACCTCCGACTTCAGGAATTTTACGGATTCTGGCCCACAGTTGAAAATTTCTTAAAAAACAATCATTACGGGGGCTAGGATTGTATTCGTTTCAATACAGCCAAGACTACAGTAGTATTGCGCCGAAAGGACCAGGGCCTAAGGTTTAGGGCTTTAAGGTTTTAGGGCTTAAGGCTTCAGGTAGTATTCAACCGAAAGGACCGAGACTTTAGGGTTTAGGGGTGTAGGGCTTAAGGATTAAGGCTTAGGGTTTTCGGACTTACGGCTTCCGGTGTATACTACTAAACCGAAAGAGTGCGAAGCTCCAGGCCTACAGTGCGACATACCAGCGAGTTTTGGGCGATCTCAACAAGGGCGACTGGACTTGTGCCACGGGGCAGTGGCAAATCAAGTACGACACCTCCAGCTTCGAAGAGGCTCAACGGAAGGCCGCAGAGGACCGCATCTCGGGAGTTCGATCTGGATCGAGGCTCAAACCTCACCTTGAGGCGATGCATCTGAGCTGTGGGGGTTTCAGCATCAAGGCCAGGCATGTCGGTCTAGCGTAGGGTCGTTGCAAGATACAGTTTTCCATCGAGCTTGCTGGAGGGCTTCGTGTTCTTAGTGCCTACTGAGCCTATTGTATCAAGAGGACACGGCTCTCATGGAATGGACGATCCCTGGCCTGTCAGATGGCCACATGCTGAACGAGTTTGGAAGCAGCAGACCATTTAGAGTTTCCGAGAGCCCGAACCGGCAAGCAATGCGATTTTGGATAATCAGCGGTCGTTCAATGACAACGTGGGCCTGGCGCCGCTCCATGGGGTAAAACACTTTAGTCCCTTTCGAGCGGCTTTCTCGCCGTTGCCAAAACATTTTTTGTGTTTTGCGAGCGGTTTGCTTTTCGTTTTCAAGAACTATAGCCCGGTCCTTATCGAGCGGTTTGCTCGCTGATTCTCAAATACTTTCGTTTCTTTCGAGCAGATTGCTTGTTGCTCTCTCAAATACTGTAGTCCCTTTCGAGCGGCTTGCTCCGTGTGTCTCAAGTATTGCAGTCCCTTTCGAGCGGCTTGCTCCTGTTTCTCAATTACTCTGCATAGCCCCTTTCGAGCAGTTCGCTCCCTGTGTCTCAATTATTGCAATCCCTTTCGAGCGGCTTGCGCCCTGTGTCTCAATTACAGCAGTCCGTTTCGCTCGGTTTGCTCATTGTTTCTCGAATACTCTAGTAACTTTCGAGAGGTCTGCTCCCTGTGTCCCAATGACGGCAGTCCCTTTCGGGCGGTTTGGGTTTGGTTTCTCAAATACTCTAGTCAGCGGGTTGCTCCTTGTGTCTCGTTTGTTGCAGTCCCTTTCGAGCGGCTTGCTTGTTGTTTTTCTCGTTCCTTTCGAGCGGCTTGCTCCTTGTGGCTCAGTTTTTTTCAGTCCGCTTCGTTGCTCAAATACTCTTGTCCGTTTCGAGCGGTTTGCTCCCTTTTTCTCGAGCACTCCAATCCTTTCACTGCGGCTTGCTCCCTGTGTCTCAATTACTGCAGTCCCTCTAAAGCGGCTTGCTCCTTGTGTCTCAAGTGCTGCAGTCCCTTTCGAGCGGTTTGCTGTTTGTTTCT
The DNA here is from genome assembly GCA_003297005.1 of Symbiodinium sp. clade A Y106. Taxonomy (NCBI): domain Eukaryota; class Dinophyceae; order Suessiales; family Symbiodiniaceae; genus Symbiodinium; species Symbiodinium sp. clade A. The sequence continues at coordinate 122,320 of BGNK01001455.1, read as the reverse complement.
CTCATACCTCATACTTCATTTCTGGCAGTTTGCGTGTGTGTTTCTGAAACACTCCAGCTTTTGTCGAGCCGTATGCTCTTTGTTCCTGAAACACTTTAATCCTCTTCGAGCGATTTGCTCCCTGTTGCTCCCTGTGTCTCAATTGCTGCAATCCCTTTCGCAATACTCTAGTTGCTTTCGAGCGGTTTGATCCCTGTTCCTTCAATATTCCAGTCCGTTTCGAGCGATTTGCACCTTGTTCTCAAATAGTCTAGCCCCTTTTGTGCTGTTTGCTCCTTGAGAACGGCCACTGACCTGGACCTCGTCCCGCAGCAAGCAAGAGAGAGAGAGAGAGAGAGAGCAAACGCAGCAAACCATTTCGCAAGCTGGCCAGACCGGCTCCATTGTTCGAAAACCGCGTAGACTGGATTCCAAAGAGAGTGCTCAAGTTGAGAGATCAGCCAACCACCGTGAGACGGGCAGCAAACCGTGAACTATATGGCCACTTGTGCTTGAAGAGTTGCTGAGGCCACGCTATGCTTTCGCAGCAGCAGACGTTCCGCGCCTCTTTCGTCCACCGGAGAGCTTGAAAGGCCTACGTACAGATTTGCGGTGTCGGGGTTTAAAGGTTAGGAAAGATATCGACATCATGTCTGTCGAGCCGGATATGGGCGAACTAGATCGTTGGGCTGCTCTCGCAGCTTTGTGAAGGTTTTGCGCAGCGGCCATTGCAAAGCAGTCAGTTGTTTAGTCATTCGGATGGCACTTGCCAGGCCCACCCTTCCATCTTTTGAGTTCTTGGAGATGTTTTGTACAAGTGTGCATGGCCTTTTGCGTCGGAGTATTCTCGGACTACATGCACACGTGCGTGTGCCTTTGTTTTTGTTGCCTCTTGTGTCAGCGCGCACACTTCACGGGTTTATCAAATGCACGGTGCCTTCGTCTTCATTCTTGCCTGTCTGTCTGCATGTGCAGATACATGCACCTGGCGTTTGCAATCTGGAAATACGTTTGTTACATGTTGCATGTAACACAGCTGAAGGCACAGAAACAGCAGAATTCGAGGCACTGAACGGGGCAGGAACGAGGTCAGGCTCTCGGAGACCGAGAGAGGCGACGTGCGGGTTGATGAAAGCACCGTCACCAGACAATGTGACCCGATTCTTTTAACCCACATTTGTTCAATGCGCGACATTTTGAGCATTTAAATATTTTTGCACGGAGACAGAGAGGGAGAGAGAGCGAGATAAATTCACAGAAGTGACTAACACATCAGCTAGCAATTTACTAAACAACAGTTCTTTGTATCGAGACTCGTTTATATGCACATGGTTGGTTATGCGTCTGATACAGATAGGCAGGGAGATACTTAAGCATCTGCATCGGCTGGAGCATGTTCCTGAACCCTCTGTCTTTCAACGGCCCATGCCGAAACCTTGGGTGACGCAAACAACCGACTCCCGGCCTAAACTCCTCGGCGCTGTCCATTCTGCGTCCTCTGGCCTTCTCGGTGCAGGCTGTCAGCAGTGATTAGCTCAAGCCCAAGCCCCCCAAACCTTGCATAACGCGAAACTTGAAGCGCAGTCGAAGGTGGATCCGGCGAAACCAAGCCAGCTCTTCCGTTGACCATGCAGACGAAGCTCCCAGTCTGCGGCTTTCCATTCGGGGATGGTCGCCTAGGGGTGTCTTGTGATGTATTAAAGTGTATGTATGTACGTATGTATGCATGCAAGTATGTAAAGGTGTAGGTATGTTTATATGTCTGTAAATATGTCTGCATGTCTCTGTCCGTCTGCCTATCTGTCTGTCTGTCTGTCTGTAGGTAGGTAGGTAGGTTGGTAGGTATGTATGTATCTACATACCTATGTATCTATGTATGTGTTTGCGTCTGTGTTGTTTGTGTATGCATCTATGCGTGTATATAGACGAAAGCAGTATGTATGTGTTTCCATGTATACATGCCACGTCATGTCATGTCATGGTATGGTTGTGGTGAGGTAGGGCGGTACGTAGGCAGGTAGGTAGGTTGGTATGTGGAAAGAAGGACGGCTCCTCCTGCTGTTCGCTAGCCATGGGCATCTATGCAGGACCCAGACCATGAAGTAAGATGTCCTTGCAAAAGGGAACACGGTTTTCCCACTCGGACTCGCACAGACTCTGCCTAGCTATGCCCAACCTTGCAAAAGGACTTGGAATTCAGCGTTTAGGTGTGGATCACCAGCACCCACGAGCTTACCGAGGCTCGGCACCGTGGTGCTCAGCTTGCCCAGTTCCGAGGACGGTGCCAACATGCAACTTGAACTGCAACTCGAAGGGCTTCGGGCTGCAAGTTTGTTAGGTCCCGAACTTAAGCATTTTGCCGTTGAAGCACAGCCCTCACGTACGAGAAGCAATCTGCAAACCCTCCTGCGAAGCCCTCGGCATACCCTTATCAAGTTTGCCCGGGCTTGCCACCAGGTGAGGACAGATGATGCTCATGTAAATCAGCACCGGATGTATCATGTGTGCTGGCATTTCCCGAGCCCGTAGCTTGAGCACATGCATTCCTACAGCTGCTGCCTTCTCTGCAGGTGTGCGCCCAAAGAGTAGTGGTACAAGCAGCCGATGACGGTGGTGACGGTGGTGGTGGCACATGGCGATGACTACGGTGATGGCTTTGATGCTCATGTTCTCGTGGTGATAGCTGCGGCGAATCGAGCCACGGTCAAGGTGGTCACTGGCTCAAGGCGCCGGCTTGGACTCCAACTCTGTATACTGATGCTTGGCTGTTGCATTAATTCCTTTTTGGCTTGCGCAGGCTTGCAGGTTTGGTCAGGAGGGCAGTATTTCGCAGTCCTGCGAATGGGTGACACTCTGTCGGTGTGGAGGTTTTGGTTGGTTTGGGGACCCAAATGTATCGGTATCGGGTGCGTGAAAACATCTGGTTTTGTTTTCGCAAATTTAAGTGAGAGCTGGAAGGGTTTGCTTGGTGGAGGTGTCCAGGGGCTTGAAGCATGTTAGGCAGCTACATTCCGACTTGTGGCCAACGTAACGTTACAAGACCAGCCGTGCTGCTTGTGGACCCCCAGAATGCGCACACTGGCAGGTGACAAGCAAAACAACAGAAGCCTGTATCTTGCACCTGCTGGTCGTTTCACACCGCGGAGCTTTCTTCAGCCAAGTAAGGAAGTCACGGAGCCCATTGCTCAAGACTGGGCCGTTTTCCAGCAGGTGCATGTACAAACCATCAGAACATGAATCGATCCCGAAGTCAAACAAGACCTGGAAACTCACGGCGGCCGACTCCAGGCTACATCATCCATTGCATGTACTTCGCTGTGCCGTGACAGCAGTCAGAACTCGTCATTGCTGAGACCTGCATGAGGGCAGAAGGCTGGCCGAAGTTTGGTTCCCGTTGCTAGGGGCATGTGAAGTGCGCAAAGCGCCCAAGACATGAAAAAAGTGCTCACGCACGATCGTTTTCGATAGAATCCTGATCCTGGGAAAAACTCATTGAATCCGTGGGTGTCATGAGCATCGTGCCATGACGGGGACAGTGCTGCACGAAAGGTGATCCCAACCAAGCAACAGCCGTTAACAGTTTGTCACACTGCACAGGACCACACAGCGAAAGACAGGATCGGTCACCGTGGTGTCTTGAGGTCACATTCAACCTCTCTTTGCACCCTCGCAGACCCCGCACAAACACTCGATGAAGCCGAGCTACCTAAATAGCAGGTTATCGATGTTTATTGAAGCGGGGCCTGTAGATGCACAGAGACAGACACACCGACAGACAGCTGGCATGCAGACCTCCGCAAGAGCAAAAAGCGGCCGCGCCTTGAGACGCGAGCCAAGACAGGCGAGAAGAACAACGTGACGTGCATGTTAGGCAAGACTATTTGGCCCAGTCCCAGCACGCAGCGAAAGAAGCGTAAACTATACACTATAGACAGGATGCAGCTTCAGTCAGGCCAGGGACACAAGGTACCCGCTTCCACGTCCGCTCCCCGGCGGGGCCCAATGAGAGGTCTCTGAATCTCACGATGACCCGACGTACTCCTGCTAACAAGGTGATGCAGGCCCAGACCCACGTTGAAGGTTTGTTGCAGCCTAAACATAACCTGTTGCCTCATCAGCATGCCCTGTGAGCCGGCGGAACCAGCCACTATGGCCTTTCCGACTTGAGTTTAAATGCAGGCGGGCAGAAGACCAACAACAAAAGCAGAACAGACATATAAAAAGATCGTTGGTAGATCGATAGACGACCCAAGGACACTTGCATAGTGGCGAAGACGCCTGCTGGGCGAATGGTCGGTTTTGTTCTCGGTTTTTTGCCTCCAGATCCGGACACGTGTCCGGGAAGCAAATGGCATGCATGGTCATGGGTTTAGAGAGCTTTCTGCGTGGATGTTGGGTTTGTGCGTTACAGGCCCGAACAATAGAAAGCATAATGCTTGCAAGCCTGACAGTGCAGGGCCTAGGGGTTTGCGTGCTTTCCTTGCCTTCAGCCTTGAGGGGTCAGGAAATGCACGGGTTCCTGGGTATTGTTGTTTATGCGAGTCTCTAGGGCCTCGAGACCGGGCCAAAAGTTTCGAGCAGTGCAACATCAAACTTCGAAGCGCTGGGTTTCAGAGTTCAGTTCAACTGGACTATTGTCTCTGCAGCCCTTTGTTAGGCTTCGCGCACACGGTTTGTGCCAGGGCCCAGGGCTCTTAGTCGGTCGGTAAGCCGAAACCCTCCAAAGCCTGCTAGGGTTTCCTAGAGATGATTCAGAAAAGGCACGCAAGCGTGAAGGTACTTTGCTTGGCAGATCGCCGTGGATAGCGACTTCCGACGCTGCCGGCTCGCTTTGTCCATGCTTGAGGCACCAAGACTCGTCGGCTCCGAAGTTGCGGGCTTGCTACTACATACTACATACTACTACTACTACTACTACTACTACTACTACTACTACTTCTACTACTACTACTACTTACCTGTACTTCTACTACAACTACGTGCTACTGCGACGACCTAGACCTGGCCTTACAACGACAGAAAGATTCACGACCACGCTTTCGGCTTCGTCAGATCCTCCGGATTTCGGATTCGAGCACATCCGCCGAGGTGGTTGTGCAGATCACTGCTGTCTTGTAGTAGTAGTAGTAGTAGTAGTAATAGTAGTAGTAGAAGTAGTATTAGTAGTGTTGGTTGTACTGGTACTGGTACTAGTACTGGTACTAGTACCAGTGTATATAGTAATACAGCAATCGTACGGGATTAATACAGTAGTAGCTCAGTAGTACTACGTACGACAAGGAAAAACAGTAACAGTCCGGCAGCAGTTCGGTAGTACAGTAGTAGTAACCAGGACGGTAGCAGTTTTGAGGGGTACTTATATATAGATCTGTTCAGAGGGTCCCAAAGCCTCGCCATGAAATCTCGATCATTTCAAGATCACTTATTAGCAAGACCAAATCCCGCAATTTCTTTTTGAAGACTTCGTCCTTCATCTTGCCCTCGCCCCCCCAACCGACCAAGCCTGAGGCCTGCTAACATGAGCTTTCTCCTTCCTCTTGTTATCCTCTACTCGGTGTAGATTGACCATTAGCAGAAAGGATAATGTCAAACCAAAGTCTGGCCGACTTTTTGCTCACCGCACATGACGTTCGCAGAAGTGGCAATCCTGAGCTTTCGCCGCAAAAAGACCAGTACAGAGGGGCACCTTAAAACGCCTGTGTGACCTTAGGTACCTGTCGCATGTAATTAGGTGTGCATGCGTCCACAAGCCTGCCTGCCTGCAGGCATGTATGTGCGACTATGCGTAGTATGTATGTATGTATGTACAATGTACATACATATGTACGTACGGAAGCATATATGTATGTACAGAGTATATGTGCTTACCTACGTAGGCATCTATATATATATATGTATGCATGCATGCCGAAATATACGTCCCCCAAAGACTCAAACTCTAGCCAATGAACTCGTAAACTCTCAAAACCTGAAGGCCTAATACTGCCCGCAGGCGCTGCGCCAGCGCCTCGCCGCGCGGTTTGTGGCCGCATCGGCCACCGCTGCGAGCGCAACCCCCGCGCTCATGGCGGCCTACATCAATTTCAGGATCTCAGGATGAAGGCTTTCTGGAATCCTCCTGAGTCAGAGGAGCCCCCATACCCCAGGTATGGGATCCTTATGTCGATGTGATGGCTTGGGGCCTTCGTTGAATTTGGGTTCATGGCTTCGCACATCAACCGGTCGATTGGAGCGCGACAACCCTCATATTCCTCAAATGTTTGCATGTGTACACACCTTTAAACCAGAACAGTAGGCCGTAGTGCCTCAAACAACCTTGCTCAGAAGTCCTGAGGCATGCCTGGCCGCGGAAAATGATACGAAAATGGAGAAGAAGATCGGCTGGCTACCAGCTCCTAGAGATTCCATTGTTTGTGTTCTCGGATTTTGTTCAGGGTTTGGGTTTCGTTCATCGGGTTCAGGAACTTGAGGGTCCTAGCGTTTCGCTTGAGTTTGTCGATTGCGTGCTTTGCTTCAGGGCGGCCTAAATCTTAATTAAGCTAAAGATCTCCAACAGCTCTGGCTACAGTGCCCAATCAGGATCAGGTCATAAACCCACTGTTTGGGTCTGGTGCCACTGGTACCTTTGTTACAAGGGCTCCTTCTGGAATCTTCTTATCAAAAATTAGCATGTCGAGTTCGCACGGAGGCGTTGTTTTCGTGCAGGGCCAGTGCTCGTGGGCCCGGCAGAAAGTAAATCATAATCCTCTTAGATAGAGCTGAGGGGCTGAGGGGCAGACAAAACTCACGGCAGAAGCAGGAGCTGGAACTCATACCGTGCTCAGACGAAGTAGTTGCCATGGTCAGCGAAGTAAAACACCCACCGGGCACCCCAAAACGCACGCCGCTTCGTGGCCCAACTGTGTACGGAACTGTGGGCAGCAGCTCCCGTTTTGGAGGCGGAGACACGAAAGCACAGATTTCGAGACCGCACCAAGGAGCACATTAGTGGTAGTGCTGGGACTGCAACGATTTGGAGCGCTTTCAATATCAGGAGGGCACTAGCACACAGCAACTCCTGCTCTTCGTCAAGTTGAAGATCGCAAACGTCCAAGGTCCACACTGCGAATTGGATTTTACACCTAGGCGTGCCCGAGAATCGGTCGAAGACGGGGCATCGCGGACAGGTGGGGGCAGCGAACCAAATGCCCTTAACCCCATAGTCTTACCTATCGTTATCGTGCTACCAGTTAGGGAAAACAGGAACCCTGAATCTCTAGAAGCCTAAACTCGACTAATTATATCGAGCAAGGAAGATCTTTTCCCGGCGACCTCGCCAGCTCCCCCGGAAACTCTGTGCCTTAGCAGAGGCGGTGGCTTTCGGTGGTCCGGTCTGGCGGAGGTTCTGGGATTTTGTGGGGATTCAGGCTGTTCGGTTGATTGATGAATTTATTTTGCAGGCGATTTTATGGGCCTTGAGAGGGCAGGAGCTTTTCAAGGCCGTACCGGCTCGACAGCTTCGAGTTGAGAAGCTTTTTGCAGCATTTGCTAGCGAGCACTTCTCTCAGCGCAGGTAGCCGGACAAGCTGGTCTATTTTAGTGATGCAGGCAAAGATATTGCCCTTCCAGTTTAGGCTACCATACATAACATCCGTGTCCTCGCAATTGCTGCCGTCGTCAGAAGCTTTTGTCCTACTGATGGAGTGTACTCGCGAATGGCATCGCGAGGGCTGGGCTCCGTAGCTTGCAGTCCGACTGTCGCGTTCGCTGAGGGGCCTTCTGTGTTTTGGGGGTCGCTGTGGCTTCAGATTGTTATTGCAATTCCCCACAGCGACGAAGAGGCGCCTCGACTGTCTAGGGCTGGGACATGTTAACCCAAGCAAGAGCGAGGGTGCCCAACGCTTGAAAGCCTACTTTGTAGTTCCTGTTGACTGAGGTGTGTGGTGGGCCCATTGGGCGTGGAAAAAGCAGACAAAGCAGGCTGCGTGTGTGTAGCTAGGGCAGCTAAGTCTAAGGAGAAGTTGATATTCTCAGCACTGGTACAGAATGGTACAAGCGCGTGCAGCACCGGACGAAGAATATGGTTTGATCGTGTAGTGCAGAGGTTCAGCTTGAGAAAATGGCCTTGCATTCAGGGTTTCTGAGGTTGTGAGAGGTTCGGTCGGTTCAAGGGTGTGGAGTCTGGGGCTGGGACTTCCTGGCATTAGGCGGACGGTTTGTGGCTGCACCCAGCCAAATAAAGACTTTCATCTAGTCATCTAGTCGCACACTACCTCCAAGCCGTAGCTGTAACCCCCACTGCACTGAAGGATCGACACATGTACCCCTAAACATCATACTTAAAAGCAAAAAACACTGTATGCCTGGGGGTTTGAGTTTCAGGCCGAGGGCCCTGGGGAGCTGCGGGCTTTTGCCTTGGGAATTTTAGGCTTCGGAGATGACGGGTTCAAGGTCGGGGGTTGGGTGCTTTTGTCAGTGGCATTCCTTCGTTGTCAAGCCAGGCTGTGTTTCAAACAGCATAGGTTCGTACTTCGAAGCTTGCAACCGGCAGTCAGCACTAAGGGTGCTAAGCACATGGACAGTACCCAATAACAACACTGAAAGTTCCAAATCCCATCCGAAGGCCCGGAACTAAATCCTTCACGACGGCCCCAACCTGAACGCCCTACTACTGCGAGGCCCCACGCCAGGCATCCGCCTAGCGAGCCCTTATGCCACACGCGGTGTGCAGAGTGGCGCGGTCCTGCGAGTGCATCCCGTGGCAGCCTGGCTTTGGGAAAAAGTTTAGGGCTCAGGATTAATTAAAGTCAAGGCCTTCGGGCAGTAGCAATGGCAGTTCCCAGCGAAAGCTTTAGGAGCTGGAACAACTAGGAGGAGCGCTACCTGTCGCAGCAGCAATGGGATGATTGTGGTTGTGGTGCTGCTGCAGCTGGTGTTGATGACAAGTGAGACTAGCGGTGTTGCTGGTGGTTGCGGGCCGAGAATCGGGTTTTGTCGTGAAGCGACACACAGACACACAGACACTCCACACAGACACACCAGACAGACAGACACCGACCGACCGACAGACCGACAGACAGACCGACAGACCCACACACCGACAGACCGGCAGACAGGCAGACACAGGCACAGAAACACACGAGCATGTCTCGGAATCCTCAACCCTGACTGCGCCTCTCATGGTCGTTAACCTGCCCTAGACTATCCTAATGATCATGTCGTGAAGCATGAGAAGAGCTGTTGAGGTGTGGCCCGGGAATTCGAGCAAACCTTTGAGCCAAGCACTGCCTCTTGCCTTACTTGCATGGGTGGCTTTCCGTACTCAAGGGCACTTCAACATTTGGGAGTTGAAGGCTACAGGGCGGATGACTTCGAGCCGTGCTTCCGCTCGGAGACCGTGGCCCCCAGAGGTTGCATATCAAGCCCAGGTTGGCGACCATCATCTTCACTTCGTAGCTCGTAGCTCGCTCGTGCCACAAGAGCGGGACAAACACTGGCGACGGAGGATCTTCGGGGTTTAATCAGACGCTTTCCACAGTGTTGGAAGGTTGCTAATTCTTCCCACTTTAGTGGTCCATGACTGCCGGCTCTCACATGGGCCAAAGACAGTCTCGGCTTGAAGTCGAGGAGCCATAGACGCTGATTTAGACGTGATTGGCTGAGGGCTGAGTCTCCATACCTTGTCCATTGTCGTGGGTACCCGACCTGCTGGATGGGATCGCGCTAGTCACAGAGGTACCCTAAAGACTGCCTATTCCCGTCATCTTCAAACGACGAGAACTGTTCTCATAATGCAGAGGATATTTTAGCATAGATTTGTATTGCGTTTTCTTGCACTGCTTCCTTTGCTGACGATGGCTGGACACTGGAAAGTGTGCCAGTGCCATCCAGTACCCTTAACTCATAGACCCGAACATCCGAATCCGCCAGGACTCAGCCAAGCAATGCAGGAAGCCCGTCTTGAAGCCTTAACTCCTTAGCTCCTACAAACCCTGAAGCCATCCCAGGCTGAATGCCTACGAAGAGCAGGCGGGGCTCTGCACACTTCGTTGCGCTACAGGGGCTTCTTGGGGGTGGGCCCTAATTTAGGGGTCATGAAGGGACCAGATTCGAACCATTGTTAAGGGCTCATGAGTGCTTGTGTCCATGTGTTCGCACTCCAGCTTTGTTTTGAAGCCGTCGCAGGATGTGCCAGCTTAAAGTCAGGGCAGCGTCAAGACTTTGTCTTGGCACATCCAACTACATGCAATTCAAGCGTGTCTAAATTAAGTTTCAATCTCTCGTAAAACCATTCTGTTCGTCCTGAACCTGGCTTTGCAAAGTTACATTCCTGTGACAATGCCGGAAAAGCCCTCTCAATCTGGATCGTCATGTGGCATCTAGCTGTTTACAAAGTCCTTACATAGAAGTGCCTTTCACAGTTCAATCAAGTTCTTCATAACAGCTTGAATCCTAATCCCTTCAAAGGACGTTGTCAGGGTCCTTGTCTTACGAGAGTCGAAACCTTTTCAAACACCCCAGGCTGCCAAAACAAAAACAAGACGCCCTCTTCAGGGCTTTTGCATTTTGCGAGCCGTCGTTCCTCCGCAGCAGATCGAGGCCCTCGCGCGGGCTTTGAAGTTGAGGGCGTAATGGGTTCAGTTTCCAGGGTCTCAAAGGAGGCCGGACTTGAGCCCAGTAGCAAAAGGAAAGGGTCTCAAAGCGAGATCGGGCTTTTCGTATAAGGGCTGAGGTTTGAGGATTTACCGCTGTGAGAATTGGCAGGCCCTAATCACAATACCTGTAAGGGCTCCTTCGGAGAAGTCGGTCGAAGCTGTGCCCTTGCGCCCCAGTAAAACCTTGACTTATGCTGTAAACGCCACACCAATAAGGTCAAGATCAACCAATGCCAGAAATTTACCCTCAAGCCGCGAACTCCATGTCCAGCTCCTCCGCTTGGATCTCCCGCTGAGCCCCCCAAACATTCCCCCACCGATGTTTGGAGCTCTCAGGCCTCTCGAAAGTTCCTAGAAGAACTGGTCGGATCCATCAATGAGCCGCCGGGGCCCCACTGCCCTGCAACCGGTGAATGTGTTTCTTGGGTTGCGACGCAGCATTTGCTGCCGCCGCCGCTCCTACGACGACGACTACTTAGAGACTACCTCTATTGAGTTCTACTGCTACTGCGATTACCACCAGGACCGCCATTTCCACGGCTGCTAGGCTTCTGGCTCACTTCGAATTAATATTTCCCGGGGCATGCAAATTTCGACTCGTTTTTGCCTATCTAAACCAAATCCACCAATACTAGTTACTAGATGTTTTGCTAAGGCTAGTGTGACGTCTAGTCCCTTCAGTGATGTTACCGCCCTTCAGTGATGTTACCGTTGTTGCGGCTTAGAACTTTGTCGCACTTGTTCTCTGTACCAACAACTGGACCTTGTTTCCGTCTTTGAAGACTTCAGCAAATCTTCTTCTGTTAGACAGAGCAATCTTGTTTCAGTACTGCTGCTGTGCTACGGCTGCAACACACCTACCACTACCGCCGCCACGATGACTACCACGACCACCACTCGTCCACCGAGGTCTCGCGTGGACTCGGACTGCCGCCTGGTAACCGAGGCGGGTTCGTCTGCGCTGCGGAGCATCTTCGCTGTACACGAGGCCGCCTTGGGGTTTGGGGCCCCAGTGGCCATGTTCTAGTTTAGCCCTGCTAGTGCTCAGTTATTTATTATATTCCCAGGAAGCCCCTGGTCAGTTCGCAAAAAACAATCAACAGCACCATGCAAATCAAGAAGGTGTAGTTCTGTGCGAAGTTTGTGCAACTTGAAACAGTGTGGAACAGTTTGCAAGCTCTCCAGCTGTAGCATCGATGGTGCAAAGACTCGGTGCCAGAATGAGAGGGACTCCGCGGGTCCCTGTTGGGCAACTGCTTGCGAAGGCTTCCTCAGTGATTAGTCATGGATGAGGTTTAGGGCTTGTGGGCTGGTTGGATGTTGCGTGGGTATCCGCGTTCAGCCATTACGCCCACGTCCCAACCATAAATGCCCTGATACTACCGTTAGCCTGCCCCTGAATGGCTGCAGTGCTCTGACCATGGCAGGGTGCGGATTGGAATGAATGACCAAGTTCCCGGGCACTGCTACAAGCATGGCTATAGGATCTGGATACACAGCTTTCCGCAATCTGGGCCAGGATGGAGACAGCCCCATCGCAGAGCTGGCAACATCCCCTTTGATCACACAGCCTCCTGCATGCACGTTTGCTTCATATGGCTTGATTCAGACTGGGAAGTAGCCTTCGCTCCTGAACTCCCCTTAAGTTGGAGTTTTCTTGAGAACTTAGCTTAAAATAAGCTGCCCCTGAAAGAAAAGCCTACTAAGCATGTGTATGTGCGTATGTACGTATGTGACTGCGTATGTACACATGTGCACACGTGCATGTTTGAATAAAAATTAAGCTGGCATGCACATGCAGTCAGAATCCGACCGAAATTGCGCTGAGAAGTCTTGAAACATGCGCGGATCGTGCCTTCGAAGCGGCATGAGTGCGGCCGAGACGCGGATCCTAGACAGATGTTGGATCTTGTACTTTCTTGGGGTGCCTGTCAAAGAGCCTGTACAGTATGTGCATTCACCAGTTGGTTCATTTTAGCAACAAGGAGGGAGACAGCTGTCAAACGGGTGTCTTCCGGGGCTTTGTAGAGGTTTTGGAAGAGTCATTGTGCGGACACGGAATACATGTTATTCCATGTTGTCGTCAGTTAACCAAACAGCTTTCTTCTCTGTGTTTTTTTGCATATCTCAGGGCCCCCAGCACTGCAATGTCAAACGATTTCTCTCGACACAGTGACGGAGTTTGCTAATATATGTAAGTATGTATCTATATACATATATGTACATATATAGTTATATGTACACACACACACATATATATATATATATACACATGATACTGCCGCCGTCAAGCTGATGCAGGATTTGAGGCTGGGTTCAAACATGTATACATATACACACGTACAGTACATGTACATGTGTATATATATATATATGAATATATATATATATATATGTATACATACACATTCATTCAAACCGTTTTCATTTGTAGTATTTCCGCATCCTGGCAAGGTTTGCGCGGCAGATTCTGGCGGACGATGTTTACATTCACCAGAGACTGGCTTGCAAAAGCCTGAACCCGTACAAACCTTCAAGGGCAAGCCAAAGCCCCAAGGGTTGAGGATAGGGTTTGAGGTATGCCTCGAAGATGAGACCCGAGTCCTCACCTTATCCTGCTGCCAGAAACCGCCGAAGTCTCAAGAGTAGCTGATGCTTTCACAGCATGTCCCCGGGCCAAACCTGAGTCCTTTAAGACTTCAGCTGAGCACTTTCAGCATGAGTCCTGTAGTCGTTGCAGTGTTGGGAAACGGTAACACATATGCTCAAGCTCCCAAACCCTTGCCTCCGGCGTTCAATGACACGCCCACGTCAACTGCAGAATGTAGTTGGAAGAGCCGAAGCACCTACTAGCTACAGACCTCGCCTGGTATTGCCGAGTGTGAGCGTCAAAAAACACGAAGAAAGCCTCCAGCTCGAGATTCGAAGCGTTGCACCCTCGTCGGAGTGCGGGCTCTTGAGACGGAAGCCCTAACTCTCAACCCCGTGTTGTCCCTGCAGTGCGACTCCGGGGCGGGAAAGTACAGATCTGGAATTGTTGCAGCCTATACACCCTAAAATCAAGTCCTTCCGAAGCCAACTCAACGCATTGAAAGCCAAATCTGCTGTAGAGTCCTTAAGGTCCAGAGTGAACCTTCAGTCCGCCTTCAAGGGCGCGGGCTTCTCCTGGCACAGCCACGGGGCTTCAGACTCATTCGAAGCCGCCCCCCCCACCCGGCACCACACCAAAACACCTTGCAGAGGCCCGTGACCTCAGGAAGAAGTGCTCCCGGGCACACGAACATCGGGAAGGGCTGAATAAGTGTCACTCAGTCTAAGCTTGTACTTACTGGCACAAGCCCCTTCGACGGTCTCGGAACCTTCCCAAAAGGCGATCTGCCGAGTTGGGCAGAACGAGCACTTGTTCAATCCAGCCGGATGCAGTCGTCAAATGTGAACATCAAGGCACTAAAGTTAGGTTTGCATGCAGGGTTTGGTGTCACAAGATTAATTAAGGCCTTTTCATCTACAGAGCAACTTCGATGAGTTTGAGCTTCAGGATGGGGGCTTTAGAATTTGTTTCCGGGAGTTTGAAGACTTCTCCACAAGCCTCACGATTGAAGTCTGCCCAAGGAATTGCAAGCTTTAGCGAATGTCCTCGGATTTGGCGAACTGAAAGGACAGCGACGGATGTAGCAGGCCGTCAACCACGTCCAACTTTTACTTGGCGGCCACCTCCACTAGGCCGTTGATTGCGCAGGCGCTCCCACCATCCCTACCCCAAAACATCTAAAGCCCGGAAACCTCAAAATCTTAAAATCCTAAACCTGTTACAGAAACTGCAGCAGTACTGCTGCCCTAAACCTGCCAGCTCTAAGGAAATGTGAGAGCCCAAACTCATAGTATAGGCCGTATATTATATCAACCCTGAGAAACCCCTCAAAAGAACGGTGCTAAGGTGACTTTGAAACCTGGCACGCGGAGGACACCAACGGTTGTTTTGAAAGTGTGCCGAAAAGACCCGAGATTGAGCAAAGCAAAATCAAGACAAGGGGATCCTTTCTTTTGAGTGGGTCTTGGTTTTACAAGTTCGGGCGAAGGTGCTGGGGCTTTGGGAGTTGAAGTGTGGGGTCCTCCGATCTGAGGCTGTTGGCCTGCTCTTCTTTGTAAATCTACAGACCTGTCACCGGGTCCTAGGGATGATGAGGGCACCTAAAGTTTCGATCATTTATGGATGAAAGCCACAATCCGGGTTTCAGGTGGCTGCAAAAACGGCTGATCGGATTCAGAAGATTCGGATTCGCTGACTTCACACTTCCACAGCCCCCAACTGCTGAAGAACAAAGCCCCCAGATTTCTTGAACCGTCCACCATCATATCCAACCTAAGCCGGACATGCATTCAATGGAGGACGGGATGCCTTGTCCACGCAGTGCTTCCGTCGTAGTCTTCCTAGACAAGAACGTGCCTTTCCAAGACTCTTTTGGTTTCGTCTTGAAGATTTCAAGTGTTGCGGCGAACTGTTGCGGGTTTCGGGCTTCTCACTGCCATTCAAGCTCGCAGAGGCTGTCAAAACGCCATGGTCTGGAAGGTAGGAGCGAAACTAGAACCGAACAGCCTGAAAATTTTGGGGGCTTGCACACATGAACATTAGCGACGTGTCTTGTGTTGCAGTAGTAAGCAGTAACTGGTTGTCGTCGGAGTGGGAGTTTGCTTCTTTCTGGTGTTTACTGCTGTAATGAGCTTGCTGGTCACGGCTCTGATGTTGCGAACCGCACACGCGCAGCTCAACCCCACATTTCTGGATCCTTGTCTCCAGCGTCCTTCGGGTCAAGATTTCGACTCACAAGCCTCTCATGAGACATTCTTTTCTCGGATATCTACTTATTTCAGGTGGAGAGCAACGGGGCACTGATGCTGGGCAGACATTGGCCCTATCCCTACCCCCATCTGCCCGGACTTCAGAGCTTCGCTGCTCTGCAGCTCCTGGGACTGCTGCCGATTGCGACTAAGGACTCCTGACTACTGTAGCTTAAGGCACGAATTTGAATGCTGCCTGAAACACGTGCGTTTTGTTGTGCATGCAAAGTTCCGGGTGTACGGCAAGTTGACGGTTAAACACTTTGGACACAATACTGAAGACTGCCATGGGCTGACTGGACGTTGGGGTCTGCTACTCGGCAGGTCGCAGTACATCTAGATTACATTCGGCTGGCCATTTGTCATAGTTTGGGCCACCACAAGGCCGAAGATGCAAGGATGCGAAGCATCGAATGCCCCTAACGGCTCAGGTACCAAATCCACAAGGCTTTGCCTTGCAAACAGCCCAGTGGACAAGATTGTTGCCTGTCGGGCTCGTGGATACTGTTACCTGAGGTACCTGCAGTACGTCGTTGTGGCTTCTCCGATTTGTCTCTACTAGGCATGTTAGAACACCCACGTAGCGCCCAACCTGAAACTGCGCATCCCGATCTCCCTCTCTAGGATGGTGGTGCCGGGATCACACAAAAGCTTTCTCCGATGTCCTGGTCGGCAGGACCTTGCAGCTTTCGGACATTATAGGCCCTAACCGGCACCATCCCACCTAGACCAAGCCACCCTACACCCAAACTTCCAGCCCGGGGAATGGTCCCCATCTACCGAGAGCCTTGTGATCCGCCATTTTCGAACTCCCATATTTGCGCTTGGTGGCCCCCGGATCAGGAGTCTCGTGAAATTGTAAACCCTTAACCCGTTATGTGCCTCCAGAGTCCGAGTTGCCCCCAAACCCATTCTTCTCGAACAGTTCTCGTTTGTGCATGCAGTCTCGGCGATGTTTTGATCGTGCTGATAAGTGTTCCGAATCTGAGTTGGCATCCTATCGAAAGTTTCTGCACCAGGAGGGTGCCAATTGGGAGAAGTCCTTGCAGTCACAGGCTGCCGTTCGAGATGAGCATATGCAACAAGAGTGATTGCTCCTGGGTAGACGGCGTGGTTGGAAGTCTTGTGAAATATTCCCCGGCTTCAAGGCACTCTGGTCTGGTCTTGCAGGTTGAGGGACGGAGAGCGAGGCGCCCCACTAAGTCTTGAAGGCACTCAACTACCAGTAAGTCTCGACGCGGCTTTGGCTGAGTTTGCTGAGGCATTGCAGGAATTGAATTGGCGACCCTGCTGTCCCGTGCTATGAAGTGCTGACTTTCTTACATTGTTGCTTTCTGCTTGATTTCGCAGGCGATTCAACACTTCTGATACCAGCGTGCATCCTGGAATCCTAGATCTCTTGGGTCTCCATCATACCGAAAAAGCCTGCATTTGTCATCATGTCAACCTGCAGCCGCTGCCATCAGTTGATCCAATCGAACACGATGAACTGCCATGTTCCCATCTTTCAAGATATGGTACCAGCTCATGCGTGATCGCTGGGAAAGCTCTTGCACGCTCAGACCTACGGAACGCCGGCAGACGAGGTGCCAAGCTGCGTGTGCATGAGTCCGTTGAAGAATTCAGGAGCAGGTTCAGCCGTCTGCTACAAGCTCGAGTCTGAAGCTGTGAACCTCTGAAAACATGCTGCATAGTGGCAGAGGGTCAAAGGCCATGTATTGGGCATTTTTGAGCCTGCCTTTGGAAAACGTGGGAGTTGTCACTCGCCGTTCCCCGAACGGAGTCTCTTAGCAATTCACATTGGAGCCCATGGACTGTTTTGCACGATGAAGGTTCCAGGAGTTTCGAAGGTCTACTACAGTAAGATTGAGTTGCCTGCTGCCATCGAACCTGTCCTTGACTCCGCTACCTTCCCAACAGCAACTCAGAGTTCAATCTTCTGTGAGGACTTGTAGATGCAGAGCATCGTCGGAGGTGCTTGATTTATTTGGGTCCATGCCAGTCTTCGGCACTTGTACTCACAGGATATCCTTGCGCTTGCGAACAAGCATGGCATCCAACATTGTGTCGGCGAAGCTGGTGATGCATCTCAGCTATCAAGGAGGCATGTTGGGGGACCTTGTTGTGACCGTAGATAGATGTAAATCGGAGCATGGCCTTTTGAGGGCTCTCACGTTACCGCAATGCAGTATGTTTATCAAGACAATCCAGCCGAGCTTCTCGTGCGCGAGTGCTTTAAATCCAATTCAAACAAATGAGGCTACGAGTTCCAAGGGAGGCTAAGGGCTTGCTAGCAGCTAGCACCGAAGCGAGGGCAGTAAGCGTATGCCGCTTCCAGAACCATTACGTTGAAGCCTTGGGAAGGTCCGTCATGCCAAGGATTTTGAAAAGAGAATTTGTATAGGTTGCTTGCCTGGTTAGCCGGCCAAGGTCGGATGCGAGAGTGTGAGGCAGATAGAAAACCGAGTGCTTTTTCTTCCCGTCCGTTGAGTCTCATCGGTTCCTGGGCTTTCTTGGCCCTCAAGGATCAAGAAGTCTTCAGGCCACGACTATAAACTCGGAATGTCGTCCTTTTGGGCAAGTTGTCCCGTGCTTCGCGGAAGGCCAGCATCAGGCAGTCTAAAGCCCACTGGCTTTTTTTATGTTGATCCAACACATGTTACGTCTGCATAGCGGTAGGTGCCAGAGATGTTGCTGTATTGTTGGCCGCGCAGTCGGCCGTTCCTGTGAAGTGGAGGGAAGGGACCTCACCACGAACGCAACCCGAACTCAGACCCTTCAAGCCCGAACCGAGGTTCTCATCTTCGACTCCAACCTTCTGCATGCATCCTGTGGCAACCGATCGCCGTGGCATCGGAGGAATCCTGGCCTCAGTTTCGGGAAGAAGAGTGCTTTCATGGGCAGCGGCCCAGGCAGAAGTCGGGACTCCGTCTATTGACCATCCTCAGATCTGCAAGCCGGAAACCCAGAGCCTCTAATCTAAACCTGGAGTCCAAAGAACTTCGCGTGCTTGCTTGCATGTTCGATGTGGGAGCCCGAAACCCGAAGCAGTCGAACAAATGATTCAGAGTCTCAGCCGCTTAAGAAGCTGCTCGTTCAAGCCTGTTTTGCTTGTCATCACGGTCTGGAATGTGAGGCTGAGGTTGTTTCCCAGTAGACCACAACTCATAGTGCCCTGTCATTGTGACCAAAGTTTGCCCGGAATGTTTCGATGCTGGTATAAGTGGAGACCTCCTGCAAGGAATCTTTTCGTAGCGTTCAACTCTTGGGAGAACCGGCTGGATTCTCCTTTCTATGCGCAGGCCCTCGCAAGGGCTGTGGTTCTGCGTGCCTGGTTTGTCGCCATGTTACTTCGGAAAAGGAAATCGTTAAAGGCTGAGATGCGGCTTCAGAAGTTCAGGATCAGGAGTAGGACGGATCCAACCAAGCGCGGTTGGGATGGCACCGGCAATGCCGCCATCCTGCAGTCGCCAGAAACAGCAGAACTTGCCCAAAGCTTCGATGCTTCTGGAAACCCTGATTCCTTGGGCCTTGAGCTGACAAACCTTCGGTGTCCCAGCGTGCCTTTTGTATGTATTTTGGGTTTGGGCCCTGGGTGCTGAACGCCTAAACACCAATCCATTTGTCACGAAGTGAACGATGCGATGGAGATCCGTGTGAGCTACTTCTCAGCCGCGTACTTTTGAGCCTTTGTGTAGGATCCCGATCTTCAGTAGACAGCCCCAACCAAGACCTGAAGCATCCTAAGGCCCTGAAGCTCGAACGCCAGCCCGAAGCTTGCATGGAGGTCCCCCGCCCCGAGCATGTGGCACATCGAGACCGCATTGCACGGTTCGGGGCAGATGCTGCTTGAAAAGACGCGACGTTGCTTGGGGTTAGGGCCGACGAACTTCATGTTTAAGTTGTGTGTTTTGAGTTTTGCGTATGGGCGGCCTTATGCAGGGTTTCGGGTTCCAGATTTCGTGCAGCATCTAGAAGTTTTTACACACTAGAGTTTTCGTGCTAGTCCAGGCTTCCATCCGGTCTACAACCCTACTGGAAGATTCCAAGATGCCAGAACGAACTCTGAAGCCTGACGACGAACCTTTTGGACAGCCATCGAGCATGTCTCAACTGTGGCTCGAAGCCGGAGCTTTGTATGTTCACATAAAAGATCCAACAACAAAGCAGGGGTCAATAAACGCCGACTGCTGAAGTCAATTAAATGGATCTGAACCTGCCTTGTGGGCAGCAGGATGCCATGCTCAGCTGTTCAGCGACTTTTGTGGAAGAGCGGTCGCCTGCAGCTTTCCGATTGGATGGGGATGTCATTCGAGGAGCTTCGCGTTTCCGGACAAGTCTTGTTTGATGGAGCGACGGCCATCATGCTGAGGCTTTTGTCCTCTAAGCTGACGGCTTAAAGCTTTGTGGCAACCATGGATCATTTCTGGCCGGGTTGCTGTGACCCCGTGTTTGTCCTTTACGACGGGCTAGGTCCAGGAACGTGTCTCTGGCCTTCATCAACTTCGCGGATCACAAGACGGCGAAGGCTGCACATGCATAAATCCCAAGGGTCATGCACAAATCCGGTGGGCCAGCACTGGGACCCACATCCGTGTCCAGGGCCTGGCCCAAACTTGGGCTATTTTATCGTGAAGATTGGCTTTGCAGGCATGGTGCATCCGCGCACAGCGCAGATCTTGGAACATGGCGGCTGCCGCTGTAGCTTGCTTCAGTTTGAGGCTGCGAAGACCCGCATCACCAAGCAGTTGTGGCAGAGGCGAGTGATTACGTGAAAGCAGTCGGACATGATCGGGCTTGGCCCAAATCCCCGATCGGAGTAGGTCTGCACATCGTTTGAAATTGCAGGAAGCCGGAGAGATGCAGGCTGAGTTCTCGGAGACGAGCGATGGCAGCACTTCTGCGATGATTTGGGGAGTTTCGGACGGCGAAGGGACCGATCCCGGTGAATGGAGTGCTTCAAGCCCCCAAATGCAAGGAGAAACCTGGAACTTTCAGGAGCATCTCGAACTTTTGGATCTTGGCGTCTCTGAGGACCCGGCAGGTTCAGTGCGTACGAGGTCCAGCGTGACGGCTCGATCTTTCTTTCCGTAGTTCACGGCAGCTCCGAGCTCAAGCGTCACCAGTCACCAGTCAAGTTCTGAGGCGCATGGGTAAGGTTAACTTTCCAAGAGCTAACATGGGGAGTCCTCTTGCTGCGAGAGGATGGTGCTTTGCATTCAGAGCAAAGGAAAGACAAGCGAACAAACAATCTCCCTGAAGCGACGAAGTCGAAGTTTCGATCATTGGCTGGGCCAGAGTCTTCGCTCATCCTCGTCCTCGCCTCACAGACTGGCAGAGGCTGTTGTGCCATGCATGCAGTCACTCTTGAGGCTTCAGAGAACTTCTTGCGGCATGAGCTTTCCGCTCGGCGTTTAGAAGTTTATCTCAGAAGAGCCAAACCGTTTCTGTTAGAGTAGGACTCTCTGCAGCTTCTGGATCGTCGCGTGTAGCAGCGACGTAGCAGCTACAAGATCTCGGAACATCGTCAGGCAGACAGGAGGTCGCAAAGGTGAGAACTCAATCGGCACAGATTTCGGCTGCGTAAGCAGCCCACAGCCAGAGATAGTCTGAAAAGCAAGGCACCTTTCGTAAGCTGAGGGCGCGAGTGGAACAAAAGGGCGAGGCAAGAAGTACCACCGGTTTCACCTCTCAAACGTAAATCCCGTGAATCCATGTCGCGCAGCCAAGGTACCCCAGATCTCCCCTGCCCGAAACCTGCATACCGATGGTGATGCGTAAAAAACTTTGGTAATCCGCAATACTCGCCAATCCCAAACCAGACCAAAAATGAGGTCAATGTTGCCACCCCAAACCCTGCAGCACAGGCACAAGCCTCCCAACAGAAATCCTCGGCTCTGGTTGGAGATCCATCTGAAATGAATTCCGAAAGCTGCAAAACAACACTTCCGCCCTACCAACATGGCATACTTTGCGTCATCCAGGCTCATAGTGTGTAGGTGTTGGTTTGTGCGTGAGTTGGCAAGCGGCAGGTATATGTCCATAGCAGGCAGCCCAGTTTCCTTCACAGACAAGAAACCGGGTCAGCTAGGGGAATTGATCAAATTCCAGGCTTCAGTTTCGATATCAAATCTGGCTTATCAAGAGACATCAAATAAATTCGTTGTTCGAATGTGTATGAAATAGCGGATCCGTGGATGACCGGCATGTTAGTATATGGGTGGAGACTTTGTAGATCTAAAGTCCTCTTGGGGTTGGCGCCTTGAGGTTTAAACTCTGCCTTTTCGCCCTTGTGCAGCCCTTTTTCCTGCCCATTTTCGAGCCATGAGCTCCAGGTGGCACAGGGGTCTGGCTGGGTTGAGTCGGGCCCATTAGACAGAGATCTACGGATCTACGGTTTAGGGGCTTATTGGGTTTTTGAGGGTTTGAGGATGCAGGGTTTAAGGGTTAAGTGTTTACGGCAGGAGTCCCTTAACATAAAATACTGGATCGGCATATACCTACACTAATCCCTTGTGGTAGCCCTTACTGTAAGCAGGGCCTACCTGCGGCTGGGGCATCCACTCACCGTGGGTCTGGACTTCCGTTTGTCAGGTTTTGCAGAATATGGTTCGATCAGATTCTGTGCGAAGTGCGACTACCAGATATTTATTGTGTTTGCGTCTTAGCTTGGAATATCCGACCCTACTTGCTCTTTACCCTTAATCCATATTCTATATCATACAACTTTAAAGCCATGCTTCCGGATGCAGGTCGCTAGAGCCCCCGTTCATTGTCGCATGATTTGGGTTGCGCCGGCTTTAGGGCTTGTGGGGTTAGGCCTTGGTGTGTGGCATTAAAGCCCTGGATCAAGAAGCCGCGAAGACTCACCGCCTCACCATCAAACAGCTTGAGACCTTAATTTGCTCGCCTCGAGGATGGAAGCAATCCTCATAGATTCGTAGGTCTTTTGAACATCCCGCGGCAACCTCTCCAACTTACAGCTTGTAGGGTTTAAGACTACGAGCGCCAAAGACTGTGCAAGAGGGTTCAGTGATCCCGTTAAGAGAGCACCCTAAAACTGGTCGGCCACTTCAGAGATTTCGCAACTTCTACTACATGTCTCCAAGGCCCTCTATTGAAATACGGAGGGCAGTCGCTGGTTTCAGAGCGTATGAGCCCAGTTTGTCAGGTTTTTCCCCAGGAATTCCGCTGAGTTTACTCGGACTCCTACGCATGATCCTCCAAGAAAGCTTATTGGGTGCGTGGATTCGCTTCGAGTGTTTGAGAGTCGGGATTCGTGATTTCGGCTTCTTTGATCTGGTTTAGTGTGCTACTGCTACTGCTACTGCTACTGCTACTACTACTGCTACTACTACTACTACCACTACTACTACCACTACTGCTACTACTGCTACTACTACTACTACTACTTCCTCCACTACTACTATTACTACGACGACGATGATTACACTACCACTACCAATACTCCTACCGCGACTACTACTGCACTGCTACGGCTACTTCTACTTCTAATGAGACTGCTCCTGCTACTATTACAACTACCACCACCACTGTACTACTGAAGTACCTGAACCACTGCCACTGCCAAGCCCGACCACGGCCGATCGTGGAGCCGTCACACCTGCAGCTCCAAAAAAAGTCAGCTTAGCTTTCCCCACACCCTGGCAATGACTACAGGTCTTTCGACGCACCGCTTATCACGGCAGGACCATCGGCGACTTTACACAGGGTCGGTAGTGCTAATGATGTTCAAGACACGACATAAGGCCGTCTGATTGGATGTGCCTCAGAGTATGTTAGGAAGTATTTCACGATGTCCCGTGCTCGGAGTGCCTCGACTTAACAGCCCGTTTGCAGCCAGGAACGCGTTGTAGCGTCCTCGTCGTCGGCGGACAGCTGCCTGTCCTGACAGACATACATATATGCATACGTACAGCCCTGCTAGACCCTCTGGATGCAACGACAGAGACAGAGAGTACACACCTATACATACCTACTAACCTGATGCATACATATACACATGTGTACATATTTCATATATATATATGTATATGTATGTAGGCTTTCATATTCAGACTGGTTACATAGAGTATACAGGTATCTGCAGGCATCACAGTTGTACATGAATCACCGCCCTCCCTCACGAAACCTATGCAAACGATGGTTTCGAGAATGTTAGGCTATGTGAGCCTGCATGTGCCTGTGTTTCGCTTGGTATGTCGAGTGGCGCAAGTCAAGCATCACAGCAACTAGGCAAGCCCATGGAGATTCCCAAGCACACAGGTCTCTGCCCCTGACCATCCGAATATGTCCGAATATTACTAGTCGTCAACGGCGATGAACATATTGTCGTGACTTATTCGCGCGTCTTGGTAGTTTGCTGTGTGCTTTGCTTCTAGTATTGACCATCTCTGTAATCTTTATGTTTTCGTGGTATTGTGAAATGAAAAACTGTGGATTGCAACCCTCGTATTGGTAATCCGATCATCAGCCGATTGAAAACTTACCAACTTTTCAACTCTTTTTGCGCCAGAAATTCTACCCATACAGTGATAGTGCAGCTATGTTGGCATGTGGTACATAAGTAAGTATTGTCGGCAGCAGTGCCAACCTCAGCAGCAGCAGTCGTTTGCCTGGTAAAGCTTACAGCATCCCAGAACTAGCAATTCGGGCACTGGCATCCGACAAACACACTACTCGCAATGATTCACATGGTAGTTCTGTTGGGGATCTAACTCGTCGGTTAAGAGGAATAGCAGTAACACTGACAACGTTTCTGGCAGATACTCGTGGCACGTTGTATGCTTCTTGGACTGGCAGTGTTTGTAATACTGAGGGTTTGTTTCGTAATACTGCTAAGCATAGTTTTTGGATGGCACACTTCGCGCCAGCAAGACTTGCAGCATTTTGTAAAGTTACCAGACTAGTTATACTAATCATATTTTATTGCGAGTCTCTTTTCAATAGGAGCAGTTCTAGTCTCATGCATACTGTGACCGCCACCCCGCCCGTACCTCCAAAGCAACATCGGCAGTTTCAAACTAAGTACGGCAGTCAAAGGTTGTTCATGTCGCAGCGTCAAAGAACCGGGTCACAGGTCATACCCAGGAATAGGAAGACTAGGGACTAGGGTTTCCCATCACAACCATGCCAACTTGTCAAACTTTATCTTTATCATTCATTCATCATCGACGTGCTAAGTGAGTGACAAAAAGTTCCAATTGGACGGCAACAAAATGGTATACGCGTAGACTCCTACAAACTCCCAACAAGACCGCTAGTTAACACTTTTACAGTTCCGGCGAAAGCCACAAGAAGCACAAGATTGCATTCCAAGATGTTACATCGAAATGTGACCCACTGTGCGTGGAGGTTCGATGTCGGTTTTGCGTGGCACCGCATATGCACACAGGCACCCGCACGCAAACACACACACACACATGTATGTATGTACGTACGTATATATATATATAGGTTTGGAGCCTCATGCGCGGGCACTGTTCCACAGAGAGAGGGGCAGGGGGAGGGGGACTAAACTCCGAAGCTCAAGACCCCAGCCGTTCCACAAAGGGGGGAGGGGGGATCATCATATGCACAACCATTCGATTCCACAGGCAAGCTCAAGGCCAAAGCCGTTTTACAGGGGGGAGGGAGGGGGGGTGGCCCGCCCAGGCGCAACCAAATATATATATATGTATATGGTAAAAACGTTTATGTGTGCATAAATGCATGTACAGATGGATGGATGGATGGATGTGCGCATGCATGCATGTATGCATGCATGTATGCATTCGTGTATGCATGTAGGTAGGCATGTAGGTATGTAGGTGTTTGTGCGTGTGTGTGTGTATGTGTGTTTGTGTGTATGTATGTACGTATGTATGTAATTATGTCTGTATGTGTATGTGTATGTGTATGTATGTAAATGTATAAATCTATGTATGTAATGTAGGTATGTATGTATGTATGTGTGTGTATGCACGTATGTATGGTTGTATGGATGGGTATTTATACGTGTATGCATGTGTTCATACGTAACTTGCATGCATGCATGCAATTATGTATGTATGTAGGTATGTATGTATGTATGTGTGCTTGTGTGCTTGTGTGTATGTCCGTGTGTGTATGCACGAGGTATGTATGTGCGTGTGCCTATATGTATGCCCATTTGCTTGAAAGGCATATGAAGCTCAAAATATGCCTTGTTCTGACGTTATCCGTGGAGAAACCTTCTTGATGAAGGTCTTGTTGGTGCACGCCTCCAGTTGCAGTCTCTCTGAGAGCTTGGAACTAGGCTTCTGACACGCCGCAAACAAGCGCTTCCACAAAACGTGGCTATGCTTGCCTCGATTCCAGAAGCCTTCCATCCCGATGCACATAGTCCTCTTGGTGAGTGCAGAGTTCGCCACGCTCCTCCCGCGTGTGTCTCCCCGGAACCTTGCAGAAGCATTTTGCACCATGCGCCCCGATAGCAGCGGCTGCAGAGTGCCTAATTACGATGGTGGCAGCGAGCCAGACCCTGAAACATCGGAACAGCACCTATTTGTTGAGTCATCTTATTGTTCTCTCTCGCTCTCTCTGTCTCTCTCCCTCTCTCTGTCTCTGTGCATGTGTATAATGAACAGATACTACAACGTGGCGGGTTGTGTTTAGCACAAGACCAAGCGAGGTTTGCCGGCACCTTTTGCGCACGAGAGCTGAAGTCGCTTTGACTCACATACTGTTACTTGGTTTCGGTCTGGGGAAAACATGGGGCTCGGCTTTTTGGGTCTTGGGTTCGTTGGGGTCTTTGTGGCTTTTGCGACAAAGGGGCGACTGCGCTAGATTTCAATACATGTCTGTCGAAATTCGGAGAGCTTGAGTCACTCTTTCCGATTCCTCGGCCTGAATGGTTTCCTAGGTGGCTATGCCTTTGTGCTCGGTTTCTGAAACCCGAACTCCGTGCCTGCTCCGTGCCTGTACATGACAACTTCCGGAAGCGCAAGCATTCGCCTTCAACCCCGGAAGTCCCGAGCCAAAAACTCCAAATCCTAGATCCTAACTTTGCACGCCATCCCCGGCCGCAATCCTCAACCCTGGACATGCCTAAGCAGTCTGCTGAGGTCTCTTGGGTTTAGATAGAACCCAAATCCAAATCCGCACAATCCTTCTGGTGGTCGGAATTCAGACCGCTGCTGTTGCTTCGACATGCAGGGCAGGGATACAGGGCATCATTGCGACTTTACTACCCGTTGTATTGACTTGTGCTGACAGATCTACTCTAGATTTCAGTCATTACCTGGTTGCGATTGTGGTTGCGATGTGTTTTCTGCTGCCTGGTGTCACTGGGGTTCGGAGCTCAATCAGAAACATCAGCATGTGCCGTGGCTGTCTTGGGACAGCAGTCTCGGCTTTTGTTGTCTTTCAAGGCTTTCAAGGCTTCTATGAAAAATTCAAGGTATCGGTTGCTTTTGAGAGATTTGTGTTTTCGTGGGTCCTTCCGTAGAACGCCGGCTGTTAAAGCTCCACACCCCAAACCCATCACCCTTGGTTACCCTGCAATGCGGGCTCGTCCTTGCTAGGTAGGAGGGAAAAAAACACCAAGATCAGAAATCCATGTCAGGAAAACCAAGCTGATTCGCTGCAGGCGCGAATTCGACGTGACCCTTGTGGATGCCAAGGAGAGGGATCGTGTTTCCAGTTTAACTAGTCTGGGAAAAATTTATATAGCAGAGGGGCAAGGTAGGACAGCTTCGCAAGCTTCTTGTGCGTGAGTGTGTGTGTGTGTCCACCTCATGCACTTCACCGAGCTTCTTTGTCTCTCTGCATGCCTTCCGCTGTATGTGCCTTTGTTGTGGCATGCTTGTGGTTGATTCCTAGGTTGCAACATGGCGAAATCAGTTAACACTTCCCTACAAGACGGAAAACGAAGGCGCAGGCGCTGATTTTCTCTTCAGACCTACAAGCTGCAAGGAATTCTTCGAGTTTACCCCGGGGATCCTACGAGCTTATGTGCGGCTCGACGGTATCGGGATTCATGGGTTGAGCTGGGGGGGAGGGGGTTGGAGTTGACACCAGACGTGTCGTTTTTGGAGGATACGAAGCCTTGCTAGGCCATGCTTCAGAACTGCGGTTCCAGGTGTGTTTCTTTCAGACTTCTCCCCCGTAAACCTAAACCCGAAGCAGTCTTGTCCCGGAGCTGCAAGCTTTAGGATCGACCCATAGTGCGGGGAAGAGCAAGCAGGCCTTGTCCGGACGGTGGCTAACAGACTTCCGGCCATAGATTGACCTCGCAGGCTCTGCCCTTCATACAAAGCCTGCAGGCAGTGCTCTCACTGCTTCGATCTCAGAATTCCTAGGTGAAACTTCTGCAGCGCAGGGATTGCATGTCCTCTGCAGATTTGAGAGGCGGTTGAACCGTACGACCTCTAAGCCTCTAAGCTCGTGTCATGACTCATCACAACTCAAACCTAACTCAAACCCTATAAGGTCATGCCTTTTTGCAATCGGAAGCCTGTGCCTCACAAATGACCGAAGATACCTACGGCTTACTGCCTCTATCAGTTTTAGCATTGTCGACAGTCGGCAACCGTTGCTACCCGTATTGTTAACCTTCCTGCCTGGCGTTTTTCAAGGCAGCCAAACCACTTCGATTCGCTCTCCTTCTCTTTGGCTCCGGTCATGTCGAAGATTGGCGTCCGCTTTATTGCAGGCAGGAATTTCAGGCTGTCGATGACTATAGGAATGGGCACAATCGTTGTTTGCGGTTGCTGCATTGAAAGCTGTTCATGTCAACAAAGGCTGCACCCAGCGTTTTGATTGAAATGCACCGGCTTCCACTTGTTGCGGCAGGTCTGCGGTCTGATTTTCGGTAATGTCCCTGAACAAGGGACCGGCCCACATCCGACTCTGAAGCAACCCAAAGACGATTGTTGCGTGACGACCGAGGAGGATCCCTAAACAACAGTTGGAAAAAATCAGTCCTAACCCGATATATTCGAGACTTCAAGAAAAGCGTGCATGGCAACCGGCCTTTGCAGCTTGCCCTCAACCCTCGCACAAAAGCCAAAATCCGTGAACACGGCGGTGACGCCAAGTCTAGCGGCTCCCCTTTCCTTTGCCTCTGCCGGGCAATGACATTGATCGGAGCCCGGTGTTCTCTGCCGGTCTGACTCGCCCGCTCCTTCCTTGACCCACTCATTCACAAAGAAGGGTATAGAGATGCAGCAAAGTTGTTATGGCCGATTATGGCCTTGATCAGACTGGGAAGCTAAATCCATCTTTAGTTTGAGACTTCACCGGCTTCCAGTAGCAGCCTTTCATGCAGTAGTTGTTAGGACAAGCTTAAGCCAGGCACGAGATATCCAGACCCCTTTCAGCCCACAGCAGTTCGTCCCAGTGCAGGGGAAGTCAAGCAGCTGGACTACGACGCTTACCTTGGTGCTAGCAGGGAAACATGCAGCAGCTGCAGTGCTAGTACACGAGGTCACGGTTCCCAGTTCTAAAGCAGTTTTGGTTCGTTTCATGGAAGTGGCAGAAGATTGGAGGACTTTGTCTCCAGCTTCCTGGCTCGGTTTGGAGATTTCTCATACAAGGACGGCCAGCAAGTCCTGGCAGACATCAAAGCCCTGCACGATGGCGATGTGATGCGCTTGCCACCTGGCTATACTTTTTCCGTTATCGTCTGCCTGGATCTGTCATGTGAGTCTTTCCTGCGAGGAATTCACAGCCGCAACCAACAAAGGGGCAACCCGCATGGGATTACAGTGCCGTGTTCTGGAACAGTACAACAGGACCGCATCCCGAATTCGCGAACCTATCAGATTGGCTAAGGCCCGGAAACTTTTGACGGGAATTTCTCATGACCGTTCGTACCAAATACATACACACCGATGCACGTGTCAGTTGTCATCTCATTGTTTTCGTGTTGACAGCTAGCACAAATGCGTCCTACACAAGCGCCAAAACCCTAAACCCCTCAGGAAAGGCAAGCAAAAACCCGGCCCAGGAAGTTTGACTACTGCATCGTTTGCGCTGGATGTGCCTGGCTTTCTTTCATCTTCAAGTCTTCCACATGGCTTTTCGAGGATTAAGGGCTTGCAGTGTGAGTTTGCGACTTAGGCTTTAGTTGACTGCAATGCCGTTCTACCAATCTCGAGAACAGCCTTTGTTGGAAAAGGGCTTTCCTTGTTCCCCGTTCATTTCTTCCCGGCACCTGCGGGTTTTATACACCCGCTCCGGGTTGAGCCCAAGCTGACTACAAGATCTGGTTGCTTGACATAAGCTGGCATGAAATGGCCGAAGCAGTGCTTCCTGCAACAACTCCGTGCCCCAGAGGCTGTTCAATGTAGCATCTATGCTTAAGTTTCAATCCTGAGGCTGCTTTGGTCCCTTCAGCAAGCCCCTGGGCTGCACCTTCCTCTATGATTTCAGCACTTCGCTGGACATCACTCGTTCAGTAACCTTTTGACCTGATAGCAAGAATCGTCATGGTCATCGGCGCCATCATATCGCTTTGATCATGGGCACAGTTGTCTGGACGGCAAGCGGCATGCACTACTACTTAGACTTTTGCACGTTAATCCATCTGCAGAGGTGCCGGAATCGCCAAAAGCCGATCCTACAATCATATCGTTATACACATAAACGGAGCTGGATGGTCAAGCTGCCAAATGGGAAGGAAGTATTCCAGAATGCCATCATGCCTGAAGGAAACCAGCAAGCAAAGAAGGAGTAATTAGCAAGCGCTGCTTCAGCCCATCCAACATGACGGACACCCAAGCCACGAACAACGAGTTCAGGGAGCATTAGAGTCGGGAAAGTACCAGTACCAGCCCGCCCTAATCCCTGAAGCCCTGGCCTCCAAAGCTCAAATCCCGAAAGCAGGTGGGGAGAGTCCTTATGGTTCCCAACCATCCACGAAGCTGCCCGGGAGGTGGCCTGCCTGTGGGCTTCCGGTTCCGTGGGTTAGGGTTTGAGGCTCGCGAGGAAGCTGCATCAGCAAGGGCAGGGCGTCTTTTTGAGGATTCTCTTGAGCACTTCGCTGGGTTTCTGGAAGCTCAGGGTCTGCTAGCTCTCGCTTTGTATCCCCATCCAAGATCTGTTTTGGTTTAGTCCAAGGCAGAGCTCTTCATTCGACTCATACTGACGAAGCTTTGAGCATTTGCCCCGGCATGAAGAAGGCTTCTTGCGGTCTTAGCCATTTGAAGCTTGGAAGGAGAGCGAGTGGCGGGACATTGACGAACGCTTTCTCGAAGGCTGGGCAAAGGATTTCATGAAACTCATTTGCAGCAGCAACTGATGTTGCAAATATAAATGCCCGCAGTAGAAAACACACGCGCCTTTTTGCAACCTTTTCGCATTTCGAGGCTTTGAATATAGGGGGCTTACCCAAAGCCACAACCCGAAAGCTGGGTCTCAAACCGAACCTCGAAGTCCTAAACCTGAGGCGCCATGGCACATGTTGGATGTTTCTGTAACCCTTGACCTGACTGGGGTGCAGGAATCAAGCTTCCAATGCCAAGTCTTGAACACATATCAACCTTGGTTGACGAACAATCGGAAAGTTCTCAAAGTTCTTTAGTAGCAAGTGTTGGAAGAGCACTTAATGCTCAAACAACAATCCACAACCACCCAGGTCGCAGGCGTCACATCCTTCAGGACGCAGCAGATAGGGTTTGGTGTTTCTGACGAATCTGAGTCGCAGCAGAGCGCAGATCAATGAACAAAATCCAGGATCCGGGTTGAGCCCCTTTGGAAGGATCTGGGCTTGTTGCTTGATATTGCAATGAGGGTCGAGGCGATGTTTGGGTTGAGATGTCCGGAGATCGGAAACTCCGAATGGACGTAGCATCTGGGTTCAGTGCCCTCGGAGCTCAGGGTAACCACCTTCGTACAAGGAGGGCACGGGGCCCGTGCGTCAGTGGACCTGCACCAGAGGGCCTGGTCATGTCAACAGTAACTTAGTACCTGGAAGCCCTCCTCACTCTAAGTGCCCTCATGGCCTGCCCTCAAGAATTTGGCATTCCTTTCCATAAGAATCGGCTGGCAGTCCTGTCACCCAGGGACCTGCTGAGTAAGCATGGCCTTTCTGTGAAGGGCGACGGATCCTGAAAGCCCGTTCAAGCACATGCCTCCAGAAGCTCCGACCCGTGACGTGACCTCAAATGCCACATTGAATCTCCTGAGCAAAACAAGGGAGGATTGTGGCACTCGCTCGGCTCGCCTGATGGAGCCGTGGGGCTTTCCAAAATTGTCAGCCTTGCCCTCTTGAAGTTGCATAGGGTAACCATGGTATGGAAGCGGTGGACTCGAAAGTAAGGAATTCAACGGAAAGAGCGGCCTAACGTTTAAAGTAAACAAGCAATCCAAGCAATCCATGGAGGTCACCCAAAAATACACGCGGAGTGGGACCCTGAACTCCCTGAGTACGGCAGAACTAATTTGACGAAGCCCTTTACCAATGGATCAAGATTCTTCGGAAAGCCCTGCAGCGGGTTAATACTGTAGCTGTAGCACCATAAAGCCTTTTGCAAAATCATATACAAGCCTATCGCCAATCCACCTGCTTTGGGTTTATTTCAAGTGACACCGCCAGGAGTTCGATAGCCTCACCGAGCTGAATGCCAGGCCGGGTCCAAGAGTTTTCAGGGTCTTGGAAGGGTGTTAGAGCAGTTTTCTGGGATCTTACAAGGGTGTTAGAAGGATCCTGAGAGCTTGAGGAAGGTTTAAGACTTTTAATTTAAGACAAGATTTCAGGAATGTTGGGGTTAGAGGAAAAAGGGGCTGAGTGTATAGGTTCTTAGATGCAGAGGGGTAGTGAGCGATTTAGGAATAGGACTTAGGGCTAAAGGTTCAGCCGCTGGGACTTCCTCATGCTGGTACAGGCAACTGCAGTAACTAGTAAGACTGTTTGAGTCCAAGTTGTTCTTGGCCGACAACATCAGCAAAGTCTCTCCCGAACAGAATTCAACACAGGTCAGCCTCAATCTTAGTCGTGGGTGCCGGCTTCATCGGTGTCGAGTGGGTGACAGAGTTGCAGCGACGCGACTGCTTGGGGTGATTGTCGGGGTTAGGGACAGTGTCAAGTTGAATGCTCGGATTTAATTTTGAGAGACTTTCAGAGCTTCAGTCTAAAGAAGGCTGTTCGGCTGCACGGTGCCTCGCTTAAACACTCTTAAGGTTTGAGATGTTGGCTTCTAGCTTGGAGAGCATGAGTGAGTGGACTATACATTCCTCAGAGGTGTTGGTTGCGGGTTTCGGGTTGCAAGGGCCTTGAATTTTCGTGTTCAGGTTGTTCTGGGAGTAGAGTCATTAAGGTCTGTGTTTGCAGGCAGAGTGGCGCCGATTGAATCAGTTTGAACAGGAGGCCCAGTCTCCATGTCTCATCTGTTACTTGTGCCCTCAAACGTGTATGCCCGAAAACCCAAAAGCCCTGAACAACATCGAACTCCGGGACATATCCCAAGTCCCCAACGGCCCGAAGCAACAACTTCAACTCATGTTTGTGCTGATGGGAACCTACTCTGCCTGGGGTTGCAAATGTCCTACTTAACCAACACTTTAACGTTTCTGCATGGTTCGCGCAGTAACGTCGTTCTGACGGGGATGGAGTCTTACAGTCAGAGTCGTCGGAGAAAAGGCTCCGTACTCAGAAACCATGGCAGGAAGAGCAGCAAAGTGTTCACAACCAAAAACTTGCGGTTGAATTTCAAGCAAGAGGCTGCAGTATCCCTGGCCGAGATACGAGAGCAGAGTTTTCGCACTGCAGCGATCTTGATAATCTCCTTGAAAGTGATGGCACTCGGGGTCCGGGCTCAACATAGTCCGTAGAAGTTGGCCCACCATGATCCTGCAAGCCATGTATTTCCAGATCTGCCGGCATCTGCCGGCCTCGAGGTATTACTTTCGAAACCTGAACCTCAACATTGTGGACGTTCTGCCGAACTGTCTCGGACCTCTTCCTCCGTCTGCCGCGGCGTACTGCGCACGGTACATGAGCCTCAGTTTGCTGAGTATACGAATGCTTGATTTCGGGGCTACATGTTCAGACACAGATTTCTACGTTAACTGCGGCTAATCAATGCTACCGCTACTGCTGCTACTACTGTGACGACGACGACGACTACTACTACTACTACTCTACTGCTGCTACGCTTACTCTACTGCTGCTACGCTTACCGCGACCACCATGATAAATCTACCTCTACCGCCACCAGTATGCCGCTACTGCTGCTCCTCCTACTGCCACTGATCTCCTACTGCCACTGCCACTCCTATTGCCACTGCTACTGCCGCTGCGACTCTACTACCCACTTCTTGAGGCTGTGTTGCGCACGGCCGCAATTCCTGTTCCTACGACTTCTGCAACGACTACACAAGCGACTACGGCCTGCTGCAGGCTGCTCCTACTACGACGATGACTCGACAATGACCGCGTCGACTGAGGGGAACGAAGATAGTAGATAGTACTGCTGGTGCTGTTGCCGTGCCCAGCTGTTGCTGCTGTTACCGTTATGGAATCTTTCCATCACGTACCATCAAACTGGCACCAGCCGTCTGGTAGTCCTCGTCGTTGTGGCAATCGTCGTTGTTGCAGCACAGGTGCAGTGTCACGCCTCCTCCTTAACAATGTCCGATCAGCAACTGAGAACGAGGGCGGGGCAACCCCCGTAAGTTGGGCATCAATCATGTTCTCAACAAGGCCCTTCGCATGCGGATATTGAGTCCACCAATCACAGCTACCGAAGCAAGCTTTGCCTCGTGTCAAGCAAGGACTTCCGTAGGCATCAAGCCTCCTGTCAGCAAGGAGCTGGGAACTGATGATGGCATTAAAGGGATGATGCAAGAGTTTGTACTTGTGTTCAAAAGGTGTCATGCTTGGGTGGTCAGGGTTCGGGGTTCTGGGGTAGCAATACTGTAAGCAAACAGGCGATGCTGGTTTGTTCGTTCTGGATGCCCCAGAACCATGTCCCTCATGGCTCCCCTGGTTCTTTGCGTAGCTTTCCAGGCATCTTCCCTGTCTATTCATCTCTGTTCGGTCGAGGCGTGCTTATTCTTGGGCCCGAACGGCAAACACATTTCAAGCAATTGCCAACATGGAGACCATGGCTGGTTACATTGTCGGACACTTTTGCAGATTGCTGAAGGATGCAAAGTGTAGAGGCCTGTAGGGCTTCCGTCAAAAGAGGGCCTGCGCATGTCAGAGTTGGAGTTATGGATGTCTTCTAAATGCTATTGAAACCCGACCAGTGTATCGGAGTTGTGCGCCACAGCGATGCAGCTTAGAAAGGCTTTTGCGAAGCTGAAATGAAACTGCCAAACCTGGGCCCGGACCCCAGGGCCCTAGGTTTCGGGATCCGAGCCTGAGCCCTACAACTTAAGCCCAGCTTCCAGCAAGGCAGCACTACCGAACGAAGTACGATCCAGCTTCTGGTCTGAACCCTTCCATGGTCGCACCGTTTGAAGAGAAAGGTAGGATTCAACTCTGATGTTTCGGGCGAGGGGTCCGGATTTGACATCATGCTTTTGGGGATCAAAGTAGGGCGAATTAGTGGCCCTTTAAATGCACCGGTTTTCGTTTTGTTTCCGGCTTGAAAGGTTCCGACAGAAGCTATGGGTCCCAGAGGTTCAGTTCAGCTTTGACTTTGAGGTCGAGCTTGAAATTTCGGACTTCGGGTTTTAAAGAGCGAAACGTGCTGTTGGAGCTGCTCGAGAATGGTATTTTAGATTGCCAGTATCGCTGCAACAACTTTTCGTTCATCCCCGAATCCGAACCCTGAACCCCGAACATCCCTGAATCCTGAGCCATGCATATCGCCACCGAGAACAGCATGGACTTCTGGCAGACCATTGGCATACCAGAGAAGGCAGACCGAACTTTCGCCACTTCGGCTGCAAGGTTGTTGGTTGTAGAGGGTTTCAGGGGCTTTGGGGCATAACGCTTTACTTGGACTTCCGCAGTATTGCCTGCAGGTCTCACTTGTTCGGGCTGGTGTCCTCGCTTTCCCAGCCAACAACTCATACCTAGGCCTTGAACTGCGCTTCAACCGTTTCAAGCAAACCTTGAGAGGTTGCCACCTCCTCTTGCCACCCTAAGTCGAAAAGCCAGAACATGCATTGAGACTGCAGAAGACGAAGAAGCCCCATACCACGAAGACACTCGGCATTTAAGTCCAGCTGCGGGATCCTCAACTGCAGCGTGTGGAGCACTCCTCAATGACAAATCAGAAGCGAGCCATGAAACCCGCCTGAGGTGTGCATTGGCGTCAAGGCTGCCAATTACTTCATGCCACCGGATACACTCAGATGCTCGGCATCTCACCAGCTGAACCTGGTTTACCATTCGGTCGGAGATTGGTAGAATTAGTGGAAGGGCGGCGCAGGATAGTGGAAAAGCTGGAATACATGATGACAGACAGTCCTGGCTACAGATTGACTTTACAGACCCTGAGCTCCTGAAGCCGTAATCTAACATGAACTAGCTTGTAAAGCATGTGTAAAATGCAATGGTTAACATGTAAAGCTGCAGCAAATTCTCAATTGAAACAATGAACCGTTTAGCTGCTTGGTTTGGCATTGAGGACTTCCAACAGACTTTGCTTACTGTACCCGAGCCAGCGAGTCAGAGTAGTCATGTCAGTACGAGTAGCCGTATTATCTAGCTGTTACGCAAGATACGGGGTCGGCAGAACTAGAGCATACCATCTAGCTTCCGTGCAACACTCGATAAGTCAATGTTGGGGCTTCCAAGTTTTGGAGTTTATACGGGTTTACATATGGGTCCTGGTTTCGCTGCCACTAGGCACCAGGTTGAGGGCCTTTCGGATACCAGCGCAGGAACCAAGGGTCAGCCAAGCTAATCGTGCCCGAGCAAGCATACCCATAAAGTTTTTGTCCCTAAGCCCTTGACATTGCAGCCGGATCCACATGCGAACTGAGCCTACACCTTTGACAACGGGGGCGACCTATGCAAATGCCACGATCGGCTTGCTCCATGCGTGCTGCACTGAACGTGGCTACTGGCTGCCCCCATGCTCAGGTCCACCCACCCCTGCGATCAGGTGTTGTTGTTGTTGTTGCTGCTGGTGTTGCCGTTGCAGTTGTGGTTGCTTGCTCTTGCCCTTGCTCTTGCTGTTGCTGTTTTTGCTGTTGTTGCTGTTGTTGGTGGTGGTGTTGGTGTGGATTTGCCCATCCGGAAACCTACCAGCGAAAGGACAGGACGACGGTGGAAAAAGCGCCTTTACCCTGTCCAACCTATCCCTTTGAACAAGCAGACACACCCAAACCTCCTGAGGTGTCACCGGGCCGGGCATCCGGGCCGCAGATGCTACTGTGTGAGCGCGTCGGTCACAGCAGTACCCGCACCAGCCTGATACCCCATCCAGCCAACCTAAGTCAAGTTGCCAAGAAATTCCACTCCAATTTATAGGAAATCCTTTTCTGCACAGCATGGATTCCGTGAATGGTCCCAAGTCGTCTCGAGCCGCACCCCTTAAGCACCCCGAACACTCTGTTCAGAGTTTGAGGAGGGGCATCATAACTACCCCAGAAGGCTTGTATAGGAGTTGTCTTAAGGTCCTAGCTCTAGGATGACGTAAATCTGCTCTGCCAGCAAGCCCAGTGTCAAAAAGAATATATTTAGTATTTCCTGCCTAAGTTGCCTCAAAACAAGTTATGCTTTCAGGGCTTCAGTTCTTTCGATTGCAAGCGGTTTGCGGCAATCAATTGTTGTTAGAGCTGCGGTCAAGCGCATGTGAGGTTGAGTCAAGAGATTACACTGCACCCAACCCGCAGACCTGAAGTTCAATCGTAGGACCCAGACCAAAACTCAAAAGCTGAAAATCCCACAAGTCCCAGCAGTGAGGAGGTGGTGGCTGGATACTGTTCAATCAGAAGCTTCAGGCCGCACATGGGTTTGTGACTCCGGGTGTGTTTGTGTGTGTGTGTGTGCGCGTGTGTTTGTGTTTTGTCATTTCTCGTTATGACAAAAACTGGAGGGGTGGAGGTTCTGTTGAAGACTACAATCTTCATTGCCGCTTCTTCAGAATCCGTTGTGTTGGTGTCCTGCTGCTTCTAGAGATATCGATAGATGTAGGGGCCTTATCGTTGTTGTTAGAAGACTACTCGGCTTGTTTCCACGTTTAGGGCTTCGAACTTGGGGCTTCCGGAATTTATGCTCCACGGTTCAGCCGAAGCCCCCAAGTTTCCAAGCCCAACATGCTATTGCTTGTAGGATTCTGCAACCTGCTTCTGGTCAGGTCACCACCCGTCCGCCTCGAGGAGCGCAAGCCCTAGCCTCAGGAAAATCTTCGAGCTGTTGCATAGTATCGATTCGGGCCTAGGGTACCCTAAACCAGAGACACCTATGGAATGACAGGTGGATGGGAGTGTTGTGCGTCATAGCGGCACAAAATGTAAGTGAACAAAGGTGGCTGTATGGGCCTCAGAGACCTACATGGCTGTATGCTCTAGCCTCAATGTAGGCGTATGCGAGTTCTGCGAGGATTGCTTGGGTTCGGTTTGCAGGGAAGACAGCATTCAGGCTGCTATTTGCGAGATCCCGGGCACTCCCAGATTCCCAGATCCTCAGAGGTCGGGGACGTTTGGGCGGGAGGGCGCGTCTTCGCCGTGGGCGACTGCAACTACGGCTCCTCGGTGCATGAGGTCTAACCAGTCGTGTGCTAGATTAAATTCATGCGACCCTGTCTTCAGCAGCCTACAAGCCACCCTGCTATAATTGGCTTCTTTGCAGGTTATGTTTCATGCCATGTAGGGTTGACGGTCACGAGTTGTTTTACCAGGTTTGCTTCCGCCTCAGTAATGGCCATGATGCCTTTTGTGTTTAAAACTCCCGGCCAATCCACCCAGCCTGCCCGAAGCAACCAAAATTCGAAACGCCGACCTCGTGTACGCCAAACTTGGCAGTTGGAAGGGAGTGTTCTCTGTAGTCTAGTCCAAGTCTGGATGGATCTCTCCAGCGCATCATCGAGTCAGTATTTTGTGTGGTAAATGTACCCTCGGACTTGAGTTGGGCCCCCGACTCTTTGTTTCGTCCCTGGGAATTGTTCCTGGAGGCTGCATTGGAAATCCGCCCGACTGGGTCATGCCCCCCGTTCCCAAGGCTGGTTTGGGTCAGTAAGAGGTTCTTGGGCGTGAGGTTCTGAGTGCACAACGTGGGTATGTCGGACTGGTTCAGATGCAGCTGTCAGAGTTTGTCCCATGGAGCCTCCGACAGGACAGGTCAAGCTGGATCCGTGGCATAATCATAGATCTGCTTACGTGCACGAGTGTGAGGTCACATGCAGAACCTCATACTTGGGAAACTTTCCAGGGAACAGTGCTGTGCTGGCAACTCAGTTCCACCACATCCGGATGCAATTAGTGCACTCCCTTGCAAGGTCTCCTTCCCGAGCGAAGAGCAGGCGAATCTCGACACTAACGGAGGCAGCAGGTGGTTTACTTGAGCTAGCAGTATAGCTCACCCGTTCGAGCCCTGCCTGGAAGAGCTCGCAGAATTTCAAGAGCACAGAGCACATCACGGCCACCATACTATTGGAGTGTGATCTGCCGAGCGGCATAGCGGAGCTGCCTGACGTTTGCATCCTTTCTGGATGCTTCTGTTCGTAGTTTCTAGAAGTTCTGAGTCGTCTGTGTAAGCCTGTGGATCGAAGTCTCGGCTTAATGGATGATGGATGCGGCTCCCAAGCATCTCTGACCTCCCCGTCGCCAAGGAACCACGCTTGCCGGAATGTGCGACTCATGAATGCTGAGAAGGCCATTTCTGACTTCAGTCCTGAAGTCTGTGTCGGTATCTTTGGAAGGAACAGCCTCCCGTTCCGGCATGGCAAAGACGAGGATATCAGGCACTAGCATGGCATGCCACTCATAGCCGGCGTAATGCAAGCATGGTCCGTCCGCGCTGGGTGGACTACCGAGGTGGAAGTTTGCCCGCGCCCCCTCCGGTTCTACTCTCCTCCCAGATGTGCAGTGAACTCTGAAACGACGTTGTGGGCGGGAGAGGAAGTAGGCTTAGATGTTGTGCGTGAGTGCACATGACATAACAGCATCAGTTGTTGAAGCTCTTCTACGACTGGCTGCTGGAACAGCCTCTCTTGCAAAAGACCATGTATCCGATCCGATTCGAGGAACATTTCCGGACAACATCGGGTTTTATAGGGCCTAGGGCTAGGGTGCGACCATGGTCCTGCACCCGCCCCAACATCGCCAGTGTATTCTCGAGGGATTAACAAGTCTGTAGGTGGCCTTATGCTTGGAAGCTAAACCTGATCCATATATGCAATATATGCCATGTGGCAGTTGTACAAAAAGAAGTTGTTCGCAAACTTGCCTATCAGTGGAAGGACCTGTATCCCAAGCGTCTCCCGCACCTGCAACTTTCGGAACATTCCTCCGATCCCCCTGACCCCCCAAATAAAAACCAACACCCCACTAAACTCGGCCCTACACCCTGAACTTAACTGTGCGTCTGTTTGAGGCCCTCCGGGACACCTATTGGCCTTGGGGCGCCGGCCTATTTGCGACCAGTTTGGGGCCTCGTCCCACGCCGCAAGCAATGCGAGTTTTGCTTGAGGGCTTTGCTTCTCAGCCATTTGCACTGCGTTTTTCGTGCGTTTGGGCGTCGGACTGGGTTTAATAGTGAGGGCTTTAGTGTTACTTTAATAGAGATTTCAGTTGTGTCGCATTTTCTTGTGGTAGAGTCAGTGGACGTAATGTTTCAGAAAACTGCATGTTTGTCGGGCGGGGCTGGTTTAACGGGTCTATTCTTGCACTTGCACTTTCAGGCTGCGACAGTCCAGGGCATGGCATAGACCATCATAGACTGTATGCACCCCACATGTACAAAGCTATGCGCTCACATCGAATTTCAGAACGATGCCTTGGTTCTCTGACCTCGCGAAGGGACAATCCCTACTGGAACAGTTTGGAATGTCATGATGCCTGTCTGTGCCATCCAGGCAGTTCAGTCTCACATGCAGCCCCTCTTAAGTTGTTTCCCTTGGCCAGGCACACTAAAAACGAGAGATGCAAACAAGCTACCGGCCTCTACACCGGAGCTGTTGATGTCGCATGGTGTTCGAAGGCGAGCTGTGAGCCCTGTCGTTGTTCAACAAATTTCACTGCCATGACCGGCAGGCATCTTGGATCAGTGATTTTCTGTTCCACTTATGCGAGTTCCAATGTCAACGAGGTGCAGCTAACTGAATTGATTGACAACGAAGTGCAACGTGATGCACTTCATGAACATCTCTCTTGTACTGCCCCAACGCAGAATATCCTTCCTCTGCCACCAATCCAACCGAAAACCTACAACTGCAGACCTTGCCAGGCTTGTCCGAGGGTGAGTCCACCAATCCAACCGAAAGTCGACCAGAAGCGGAGCTGGGTACACACGACCTTTCTTGCATTGTCTCATCTGGGAGAGCTCAGGTGACGCCTGCTTCGTGATGGGTGCTTCGTACAGGAAGCTTTGCTTCCACCCAGTGCTTGTTCTCATGGTGTGCGGATTGTTCGGTTGCATAAGTCCTCCAGGAGCTGACGGTTCAAGCACGGCATGAGGTTTAGGATTGAAGGATCTGGGATGATTTCGGGTTTAAGGTAAGCCGTGGTTCCTTGTCGGAGGGTCAGAGGCTGCTACCACTGTGGTTTCACGCGGTCATACAACCGAGAGGACTTGGAATGCTGCTGCTGTCAACCCAAACCCAATCCCATACGAAGACCGTCCCAACCAGAGCAGCCCTTATGCAGAATGGCCGAGCCCCTGAAGCAGCCTGAATCATACAAGCAGAATTGTAATTGGGCCTGAAAGACTAAGGAAAGGATCGGGATACCTGGTGAACTGGTGCCTCGGGCTAGATACCGGATTACGAGATAAAGTTCAGGTTGTGCAGAGCTTTGTTGGCTTCGGGCTTAAGGGTTTGGTTTCGAGGTTTGTGGCTACAGAGTTGAGCGTTTTGAGCTTACAGTGTCGGAAGTTGGAAGTGTGGGGCTTCAGCACAGTTTGTGCGTTTTTTTCGGATGTTGGCAGCCTGCAGGGGTTTTTCCCCGGAGGGGCAATTTGTGGTCAGCAGCCTTCAGATGAAAGCCGCCGAGTTGGGCACTGCAGATGCATCGAGCAGGGCAGGGCAGCGGAGACACCTGCCGACTTCAGCTTTCAGGTTCGAGGCCTTTGTCGAGTCGAATGTTTGTCCAAGCAATGGTTCGCTGGTGTGCTATCGAATATGGTTGCTGAGAAAAAGTCCTTGGCTTCTGTGTCCGATTGCAACAAGTACATATATATAATTATATATATATATAGGCATAAACGATCTGAAACTTAAGCGTCAGCAGGTTTCTGAACCTTACAATGACCAGGACTGTTGGAGGCTTGATGCCGTTGATCCTACATTCTACATCGTGAAGAGTTGGGATACCGATCATGAAGACGCCAAAGGGCAGTCCAGATAGGATTCCAGGATTCAAGTGCATCAATGTCTGCACAGTCTGAAAGACATTTTGAGTTGGACATGGCCAGCCATATACGCTTGTCACGTAGGCACCAGAAGGCTCGGGAAAAATACAGGTAATCCATCAGGGGATCAGTCTTTGCCTCGAGGTGGCTGCCGGCTGTCTGGCAGAAAGACATCATCGAGAGGACTTATGTAGCGTAGCTTAGCCTT
Organism: Symbiodinium sp. clade A Y106; assembly: GCA_003297005.1. Classification (NCBI taxonomy): domain Eukaryota; class Dinophyceae; order Suessiales; family Symbiodiniaceae; genus Symbiodinium; species Symbiodinium sp. clade A. The sequence continues at coordinate 80,208 of BGNK01001455.1, read as the reverse complement.
TCTTACCGTGCATAAACTCTTCGAGCTTTTCGACCTGTGCGACGGTGACCATGGGTGGACTTCACTCTTCGAGTTTGACATCCTTTTCTGTCTGCTTCCGGCCGTATGGGTTATTGTTTGTTAGCGTATGCGCGCATGAGGCGCCGGACCTTAAGCCATGCAAGGGGTCTCACGGTCATACCTGGCCCATCCCGGCAGGTGTGGACACATCTCGGGGATTGCACGAGCGGATGCTAGAACACCAGGGAATCCCACGGTTAAACATCGAACCACTTAGTCCCCAGAAGCTCACCCCTTCCGCTGAGCACCGACCCTAACATCCTTGCCTGGGCCACCGAAGCATTAGTAAGTTGCTTGTCGGCAGGACGAAGGTGATGGAATGTGGCTCAGCTCTAAAGTCCGGCCATGTTGCTGCATACGACCCACAATCCTTGCAGTGTGCAGGAACCTGTTGTAAAGGGGTCTCACGACACCGCGGCATTTTGCCGTTGCCACGGACTGCGATGTAGACAGCGGTGCAAGCGAGCATAAGCGAGCCTTGTTTTGTCGGTCTCGGTGCTTCAAAGCTCCGCCCAGGCAAGAGCGAGGCCATTGGACGAATGGCAGCTGAGCTGCAGAGTCTCCGGTGCGCAGAGTTCGGAATTCCTGCGTTTGCTATTCTGTCAGCTGTAGGCCCCAACCTGTTCGCGGGCAGACTTTTTGGTGTTTGGATATGAGGCTTCGTTACCTTGCCACCCTCTGTCCTTTCCAACTAGACTTCTACTTGCACCTTGCAAGTGTTGGTTTGTTTGGGCCTGATCGCTGGAGCTGACTCAAGCGACGTTGCAAAATGTGAAAGCCTCAAAACTATTTGTTTCGGGTCGTATCTGAGCCGCATTCGTGTCTCCACTTCTACCTCAAAAGAACCGCTTGAACTGGAAATGCAGCGGCTCAGGTGTGGCACTTCGTGCACCATCGTCCTTTCCTGAGTTAGAGGGTGCACGCCAGGGATCTCGGACGACGTGGCGCTCGTAGGGCCAAGTGGGCAATCAGATTATTGAGGAACCAGACGATGTAACCAGGCTACGAACCTAAGCCACAAAGTCCCCACCTACTGCACGTCACTAGTCACTAGCCTGCAGCCACTAAGCCGCAGCCGAGAAGTCAATGACTCAGCTTCGGAAACCAACCGCAGCTTCGCGTGCCTGGAGCGAGCGTTAGAAAGCAAAGACACAGGTCAGCCTTTGACTGACTACATTGACTGCACATAGGGCCTCGGGGATAGTTTTGAGGATGGTTGAGCGACTGGCATTGTCAGGGCCTCTTGATTCGGTACTAAAAAGAGAACAAGGCTCAGATTCGTGGGGAGCCGAAACCCACAGCAGGACCGATGCCCTCTACATATGTCCACATCTGGCCCGTTTAAACTTTAAACATTGTCACCTGCTCATAGGGGAAAGTTGTTGCTGCGAGGATTTGAATTGAAACTAACTTGTGCGAAGATTCGAGGAAGATGTTGCTGAGCTGATTGGGCGGGGCACATTGGGGAGGGTTTAGGGAAGATTCCAGGCAGATGTTGCTGAGGTGGTATTGAGGCAGGAGGGATGATGTGAGGGATAATCTAGATTCCTAGATGATGTTGGGACATTTCTGAGGCGCATGTTCCTTTAACATATGTTCATGAACGTAAACCGTGATCTAGAATGATGGCTTCAGGGGTCTTCGTGAATTTGCATAAAGTACTTGCAGTTACTGTAAGTAAGACATGCAGTGTATAGGCTTCTTTAGTCTATCGCAACTTCATGTAAGTAGAAAGTCTTCTTTAGTCTGTCGTAACTTCATTTTAGCTGCTTGAAGATGAGCCCCCCAAATTAAATGAGGGACCCCTTAAGTCAATAGCATCGCCAAGTGGAAGTTGATCCTGCGCCATGGTTGCCAGCTACGTGCGCGTGATTCCCAGGAGCTGTGGTGGTTGGAGTGTTGCAGGGGGCTTTAGAGCTCAATGGCTTTAGGGTCTGGGGTCTCGACCCTGAACTCTGAACCAAAACGGACCAAAATCTTACTGAAAACGTGTCCTTCAGCTGTCTACTTGTAATTCACGGTGCGTAGAGGCCTTTAATCGAATCGCGGAAGTCCTATACAATGTTTCCCGTAACCCTCCCTCTCAGGAGCTTTCTTCGACGAGCACTTCTGAGTCTCGGCACCTCCGCGGCGCTTTTTTCCACGCAGTGCCCAAGCTCTGCAGACAGCCCCTTGTGCTGTAACTTCAGAAGGGGTACATTGTTGCAATAATCATATTGCCAAGTCTGACGAGTCTGACAGCTATAGCAACTACCAGCTACAGTTTCAACAATGACAACAGTCCATGGATATCAGTATCAACGAATCAAAGGTAGCAACTATTGTTGTTCTTTTGTGTGTGGAAAAAGTTTGCCATAGGTCTAATCGGTGTAGGGTTCACATCGAAAGGTCCACCCCTTGTGTATCACAACTACCGGCTTTTTGAGCTAAGATGGCCTTCCACAGACTAGCACTTCGAGATCGTCTTCCGCGGTAACGGTCCATCTACCAATCTCTCTATGCATCTAGCCAGCCAGCTATATTTCTAGCGATCGGTCTAGCTATCTACCTCTCTATCTGTTTATCTCCGTCCTCATGAAACGAAGAAACCATCCATCCGTCCATCCTTCCATCCATTCATCCAACCATCCATCCAATTGTCCATGTATCCATCCAGCTAGCCAGCTACGTATCTGTCTGTCTATCTGTCTGCGTGTCTATCCACGTATGGTGCCCCACAACACATGATAACACATGCAGCTTGTGCCCCCGTCGCTCTTGACAGATGAGCGCAGGATGGAGAGAGAGGGAGGGAGAGAGAGAGAAAGAGAGAGAGAGACAGAGAGAGAGAGGGGGGGGGGGGCCTGGCCAACCTACGCAATTTGCTCGACGAGGTGGCGCAGGCGGTGGCAGTACTGGTGGGCGAGGAGTGGCCGAAGCACTAGCCCCCCGCACTCACCCAGCCGACACGCTGGGATTGGCCAAAGGCACAAGAAGCAGCGGCCAGGGGCGACAGGGAGCCGCCCAACCCCGCGCCATGTTTACGCCTTTCCTGGTACTGGAGGAGGTCAAGAAAGCCCTCGAGGCGATAGTGCAATGGAAAGTGGAGCACTGGGAGCAAGAAGTCGAGCTGGGGGGAGAGCGACTTAGAGCCTCTCGATATGCTCCACCGCGACTCCTATGGCTGCGAGCCTACAGAACAACAAACACCGGAGGTGACGACCGAGACAAGCTCCCCTACGGCGTGAAGGGGGCCGCGGCAAACCACAAGGGGGAGGCGCTGAAGGCGAAGGGGCGGCCAGTTCGTCGAGCACACCTACACGACCCAACGCAAGCCCACCTGACAGACCATCACCTGAACCCACGAGTCGCCGTCGTAGCTTCACTAGCCCCAGCTCTCCCGACCTGGACGAGTAGGCTCTGGTTCCAAAGACCATTGCTAGCTGACGATGCAGTGGGTGTTAGCTGGCCTGCTAGTGTGGTCGGGGGCGTGAGGGGGCCTGAACGGCAAGCAGGAACGGGGGCACTGGCGTAGGGAGTCCCGGTCTATCTAGCCTCGTTGTTCTGCTACGGAGTACTACTGCTTTGAATGGTCGTGTTGACGCCTGGCCCCTGATGGAGTGGGAAATGACCCCCAGGCGAAAGTGCCGCCTGCCGCGTGTAAAGGTTCAGGGTGGGGGTGGGAAGGTCAAGGCAGGGTTGCGCAAGGTTCAGTTCGGGATGAGGATGGGAGGGGAGGCAGGTGAGGTAGGATACAGTACGCTTCTTTTGCACCAGTCGGGGAGTGGAGCTCCGCCGACAGGTGGACGTAGCCGAGTAACTAGAGGTGCAGAGCTACTGATTCCTTTTTCAGTGTGTTGTTACATGTTCCAAGTTAAGGTCGTTGCTGCAAGTACAGAGCCACATGTCCGCCACTAGTTACTAGTTGAACTGGGGAGCCCCGGATGACCTGTCTGTTGCCTGAAGGTCTGTCAAGGTGATGGTTTAAGAGGCTTGGTTGTTTGGGGAATGGGTGTACAAACACAGACGGGGGAACGGGAACACTCACAACCCCGGAAGGGGCAGCACAGACTTGTCAGACGGCCTTCGGGCCAGGGGACTTCGGCCCTCATACCCGTCAGCAAGCAAGCAAGCAAGAGAGAGAGAGAGAGGCTGGGAGGACAGAGAGAGAGGAGAGAGAGAGGGGCGAGAGCGAGAGAGAGAGCGAGAGAAAAGAAGAGAGAGCGAGAGAGAGAGAGAGAGAGTGAGTGAGTGAGTGAGAGAGTGAGAGAGTGAGAGAGTGAGAGAGTGAGAGAGTGAGAGAGTGAGAGAGTGAGAGAGTGAGAGAGAG
>BGNK01001455.1:7431-75693 GCA_003297005.1 Symbiodinium sp. clade A Y106 | reverse complement strand
GAGGGAGAGGCAGAGGCAGAGGCAGAGGCAGAGGCAGAGGGAGAGGGAGAGGGAGAGGGAGAGGCAGAGGCAGAGGCAGAGGCAGAGGCAGAGGCAGAGGGGAGAGAGAGAGAGAGAAAAAGACAAAGAAAGAAAATAAATAAAGAACGACTTTCTCCTTTTCAAAAACCGCGAACACGGGTGCGCCATCTTGTGTATGCCCTGCGCAACAGAGAGAAAGAGAAAGAGAGACAGAGAGAGAGATGTGCGGGTCGAAGCAAAGCAAAACAAAACAAAGATGCGTGTGTGTGTGTGTGTGTGTGTGTGTGTGTTTGTGCGTGTGTCTATGTGCGTCTCTGTCTGTGTGTGTGTGTGTGCGTGTGTCTCTGTCTGTGTGTGTGTGTGCGTGTGTCTCTGTTTGTGTGTGTGTGTGTGCATGGGCGAGGAAAAGGCTGAAGGGTTAGCACTCACCACCCAGAAATTTGCAAGCCCAGTTTCCCTCATTTGCAGTCTAGGGGGCTCGTATCACACTTTACAGAACGGTTCTTTGTCGATTGATGTACCATTTTTCTTGTGTTGTGTGGCTTCGACCCAGTCTTGTATTTTCCTGTGGCACCCATCATCTTTTTAGCTGGTGAAACGGTGCAGTGTTCAGATTTGGGCACTTCCACGGGTGTCTCGTTGGACCCCTATAACTACTTAGGCTCACGACTTTCCTGCGTCTTCGGCGGTGTTCTATAGCCTGTCGCGGTTGTGTTGTTCATATCTCTCATCAGCCTTGGGTTTGAAAGCTGTTAGTTGCCCGGCCATGCCAGTGTTGGGGCATTTGCTGAAGATCTCGTTTGCAAGCAGAAAGCATCCGTCGAAGCTTTCCGCGAGTTTGGGTTGCGTTCGGAGCAAAAGAAGGTGTCCGGTTGGACACGGGGCGGGCTTGCAGAGCCCTGTCCTGACATTCTGTGGACAGGGGCTTACACGCCGGCACCAGTGGGCTACCGGTCCATACAGCTTCGAATTGGGCAGAAGCAGGCCAGATTTGTCATGCGCTATATAGCTTTTGCCTTTCTGGTGCCGGGTGGTTGCTGAAACCAGGGCTTGGGGCTTTGAGTTGGTGCTTGGGGCCATCGATTGGCACCGTCTCGTCATGACATGACTACAGATGTGTCTCGGGGACAGAGGAGGAAGACGGCCACGTTGCGTACAGTTGGTGCCTTCAGTCGGAAGGTTGACTGCTGGCTGAACAGGTGCCGACCAGCGTGTGGTATCCGGCGCAGGTCGGCAAAGCGACCGCGAACATCGCTGCGGAGCTCAGCGGAGCAAGAGTCTTATGTTTGCACTTTCTGACGGGGATCATATGGGCACGCTCTTGCATGCAGACACCGCGGGAGGGTACTGGATGCACAATCGCTAGCAGCATACAGGTCAAGAGGACCAGGTACCGTGCAACACGCTGAAGTATACACAGGCACGCAGACACGTACACTCATTTAACATCGGTTGATGTATGCAAATAAACATTTGACGAGCGTGAGTGTTTGCACGTATGTATACATGTAGATGCACTCAAGCAGACGAATGTGCATATATGTACATATGCATGTATACACACACATACATATATATATATATATATATATGTATCGCTCTCTCTGTGTGTGTATATGTATACGTATATATAAGCAAAAGTGTAGTGCACTTCCACATCTGTATACTATTCTTCATTCGTGCTCACAGGACACATGCACGAGTCTGCCTGTCTACCTACCTAAGTCTCTCGAGGTGCAGGCGGGAAGATTGGATACACGGCAGTCTGGGCAGTCGTCTCTGTGCTTTGCTTCCATTTTTTGCATCAGGGACTAGAGGTGCAGGGTTGGGATCTCAAGGTATGAGCTACCCTTGTAGGTACACGACATGGTCAAAGCTCCTCCGAAGGAGAACAAGCCGTACCAGCACTTCATCAGTGTGGGCAAGATCGTGGAGGTTTGTGGTGGGGCACCCCAAGCCGTAGGCCATCGCATCGTACAAGCAGCAACAACAGCAGTAGAAGCAGCACCTCCTGCTACAGCCACTGCAACGACACCACTACAAGTACAACAACTTCCACTACTGCCGCTACTACTACTGCCTGCTGCTACTACTACGACTACTACTACTGCTACGACGACGACTACTGCTGGCACTAGCACTAGCACTAGCACTAACACTAATACTAACTACTGCTACTACTGCTACTGCTACCACGATTGCTTCTTCTGGTCTTACTTCACGGTCGTTTTCATTTTCATCCTCCCAGCAAAGAGGAGGCGCAGGAGCAGCAACGACTTCATGGAATCAACATTGGCAGCATCCTGTCGAGCCCTAGAATGCCATTGCCTAGCCCGATGCGGCTTTCTGCATCAGTTTGATAGCATTGACGCAATCGCCAGAAGAAGAGTGGCCCAGGCACGTCGAACTACTCGAGAACCCCTTGTGTTTGCTATGCCAAGCCTTCCCGATCTGGAATCCTACCATATCGACCCTACACCCTGGAACCCTGAAGCTCGAAGAGGTTCTGCAAGGGGCGCTCCTGCCGCGGTCAGTGGGCTGGGAGTTTGATCTGCAGGCGGCTGTTGGTGTAAAGCGGGTTTGTGCTTAGCTTGATCGATGTTTAGAGCTCAAATGCCTGTTGGTGAGCAAGAATTTCAATAACGTCCTTGGAAAGGCTGACGGCATGCATGGGAAGACAGTCGCGGTGTCCAGGAATCAAACCCAATGCTGTTTTCGGGCTATCCGTCGGACGGCAAGCAGCAAAGTCTTACTCCTCCCCCACGGGTTAATCTTGTTTGGGTACTTCTGAACGAGGCGGGGCTTTTGGCACAGAATTTGTGAATAGCTTTCGTTGCTTGTTCCTGCAGCTCTAAATTGGAAAGCAGTGTTTTGGCTGAGAAACTTGCGCCTGCAAGGCGCTGGCCCGGCTAGCATGTCAAGTGTCTCTTTGATATGGGATCCAAACAAACGGGGCAGTTCAGGCGATGCTTCCAGTGCCTTATTGTTCCCACAGGACGTGCCTGTTTGTAAATGCTGTGTACACAGCACGCCGAGCCCCTGTCTGCTCGTTTCAACTGTTGGCCAACGGCCGAAGTTGCAAGAGCACCAGACCACGCGAAGGTCAAAGACTACTCTTCGCGCGATGATTGTGAACTTGCTCAAGTCCCAAGCTCTATAGCCCCTTCGCGACCCACAACCCTGAAGTTTGTAGTTGTGGAGGAGTAGTTGTGCACCCGAACACAGAGACCTCGTCTGGCAAGTCCGAGTTGCGAGAGCGTGAAGCCCTGAAGCCAAGCCCGACAGTAAGACTTTGGAAACCCAAAGCCTGAAAGTAAACAGGAAGATCTCCAGGCCGGGCTGCCAATCTTTGCTGATGCCTCGCCCTTGGCGCCCGAGACTTCGGCCGCTTCTGAGACGCCCACGAGGCTGCAGCAGCTCCGTTCCTCTGGGGGGCTCCTCCCCAAGTGCCAGGCCTTAAACGCAGGTATATGGCGGGCTTTAGGGCACTTTAGGGTTAGGGTTGAAACTGTCGTACGAGCTTTAGGAGTGTCGCTTGATCATCTTTTGGACTCGGGTGTGGTCAGGGTTTGGGCCTGGGCCGTGGCTTTCGGGTGCAAGGGCAGTTCAACGATTGTCGAAGCTGCCACAGCATCAATCGTTTTCAAGCTTGCGTAACTAGAGTGCACGGGCCCACTGGTAGTGCCAGTTTCTCTCGGCAACACGAGCAGACCCGGCCTGGACGACCAAGGAACTGTGCCGTCATCTTTGCACATGGCTACCTGGGCAGCCGCTTCGACATGCTGCAACTCGGCTATTTCGGCCTCGCCGGGCTAGATCTTCATTCGGGGGCTGGCGGGGGTGGGGATTCAGGACAGCAATTTGGTTTGAAAAGCGGCGGGCAAGCACACAGCACACCGTACCCTCAACGAGGTTTCACTCCTTGGACCTTGAACCCATGTGCCGTGTAGGCAATCACGGCTTCTTCGGACCTGTGCAAATTGAAGCAGTGCAGCAGTGCCAGCCACCGAGCCTTCAGCCCGATGCCTCAGGCACCTCTGCGAGAGGCTCGCAAGCCAGGGCTTCGTGGTCGCCGCCCCCGACTTTTCCGAGGGTTTGTCGGGAGCAGTGTCGGAACTGCAGCTCGCTGCCTATGCCGGTATGCTTGACGTTTCAGGGTAGATCTTCCGTCCCTTTTGTGTGACATGTTTCGGTTTCGCAGGAGAACTCGAACTTGTGGATAATTAGCCCACCGTAAAACCCTGCACTCGTGAACTCTTAGCTTGACTCCAGCTAAGGCCAAGACGTGATATAGTCTCGGAGCTTCTGGCAAAGCTTCGCAGGGCTTGGGGAGCTCAGCAATTTGGAATTGTTGGCCACTCTGCTGGCGGAGGGACCGCGACTGTTTCTCCGGGCCCGTTTGCCCCTGAGACGCCGTTGAGAACTTTGTCGTCATGTGACGCCCTGATGTCAATGAAGCTGATGTTAGCCCCATGCAAAATCTCGAGTCCTGTTGCCACGGTGTGTCCCGGACCCTAACTTAGATTTGAGCCTTCCCTTCTCTGAAGATCTACGTAAGCTCGAGGCCCTTGGCCGGGCTCATGTCCGCAGACGACCTTTGAGAGCCGAGGCATGTGGTCGCGTGGCTGTTGCCGGCCTGGCTCCTGGGTATGCTGACCAGGACCCTTTGCTGGTCCTTGCATCTGAAGGTGACGGCGTGGTGAGGCTGGAAAGAGTTCTCCAGGCCATACCAAGTGGCATCCCATGTGTGGAGGATCCCGGAAACTACGATCTTTCTAAGAAGTCGGGTGCGGTACTCCTTCGTCGAGGTCTGAAGGATGGGCAGCAGGCACCCTGCCACATTTCTTTCCTGTCCGCCGAGACGAACAAAGCCATGATCTCCTTGCTCTCGCCTTTGCTCCCTGTTGCCCGTGTCCTGGAGGTGCCAGTGCTTGACTTCGACACCTATCTAGAGCTTCAGGACTCTGAAGAAGTTGCTGCCGCAACGCTACCCTTGATTGAAGACTTCTTCTGCAAGAATGCGGCCAAGCAGTAGACTGTTCGTCTCGGTCGGTGGCTAGCATCTTCCCGCGAAGACCGGTCTTACAATGGGACGCTATCCGAAAGCCCGACGTCATGGGCTTCTGAGTTGCACGAAACCAAATGAATTGTGTGGAAGCCCGGGTAATGAAGTGACACAGGTTGAGAAGGCCTGTCGACTTGTAGGGAGGCGAGAGTTTCTCACAGTTCCTGACGGCCACGGCTGCTTGATTTCCCACACCTAGAGTGCCTGCGAGCCGCACCCCAGAGGTTCTTCCCAGATCAACCCCAGTCAGACACACTGTCGAGACATCCCCGAATGCTTCTTCTGTTCCCTTCAATTATACATGCTGGCCTTGCTGAAGTCTTTGCCCGGACTAGGCGGAACACCGGATGCCTTGTGTAATATGGATGCCTGACTAATTGTCAATACTATCCCTTACCGTAGGGGCATGTAGGACCAATGTAGGCGTCCTCAGTATAGAACCCACTGCAAGCATCCAATTCGTCTGGCTTCAAAGGTTTAGGGTTCGGAACAACCACCGGAAAGCCATGAAGCCTTCGACAGCTATTTACCTATATACCCTGGAGCCCATTCCAAAATCCTGACTGGTTGAGGGCATAAGATTTGGGGTTCTGGGAGCGGCCGCCTCGTGGCGATCTGACGCCAAGGGTGTTCTCCACATGTCCTCCGTGCATTGCGTACACGGCATGGGCTGTTTCGGACTCGCCCACCACCCATTTTCCGCACATGTTCCCAACTCTACCGTCATGCGGTCCATACGGCCCCCTGCGGTATATGGTTTAACAGTTTAACAACAGGGTCCTTTAAATTCTGCAGAAGCTCTCTGGCATCTCGCCTGAGATCCATTTCGCTCGAGCCCTGCCCCGGAGACCTGGCATCTGCCCGACTTCGGCTATGGGAGCTGCTTCCACGATGTGCGCCTGCTGGGCTGGCCTCTAAGCCGCAAGTCCGACTACGAGGAACGCAGTCTCGCAAGGAAGCTCTCCGAATCTCTTTCTGTTTCTCTTTCTCTCTCTTTCTCTCTCTCTCTCTCTCTCTCGCTCTCTCTCTCTCTCTCTGTCGATTTTGCGTGTGTGCGCGCCTGTATGAGTGGATGAACGACCGACTGAAAAGAGAAGGCCAGGCAATGGAAGGGAATGGGAATGAATGGAAAAGAAAGGAGAGCAACGGGTCGGAATGAAATGAAATGAAATACATTTTTGAAGGAACGAATGAGTGAACGAAAGAAATGAATGAATGCATGGAATGAGTGAATGAATGAAAGAATGAACGAATGAAAAAAATGAAATGAATGAAACGAACGGATCTCTGAATCAACTACTGATTGAATGACCGGTGGAAGGCAATGAAGCGACATTAAATTCAAGAACGAACGAATGCATGAATGAAGGATGGAATGGAACGTGGAGTGAAAGAAAGAATGATTGAAATGCGTGAATGAAGCGAGCGAATTGATGGATGGATGGAGTAATTGAATGAGCAGAAATGAACTGGAATGAGTTGAAACGAAACTCAATGAATTCAAAGGAAGTGAGATGCAATGAAATGCAGTCAAACGAATTGAATGAGCTGCCATGAATGGACTTGTGGACAGAGTGACTGACTGACTGGCTGCCTGGCCGAATGCATGAAGGAAAGGAAAGAAATCGGATGGGATGGAATGAAATGAAAGAAGGACTGATTGAATACATTGAACGAGTGAGTAAATGAATGAATGAATCAACGGACGAATGAATGAATTGAAATGAACTGAATGAAATGCAAGGAATTGAAACACCACATCACCGAGCCGCGGTGGGCACGGAGCATGACTGTACTGGCAGCCTACAGGGAATGCGTGGACAAACAAAACGGGGCCGACTCCGGCTAATGAAGTGGAATGTATGAACGAATGAAGGACTGAAGGACTGGAATGTCATGGGTGAACGGAATGGGCGAAGGAACGAATCAATAAATGCCTGCTTGAATCAATGAAACGATGAATGAAAGAGTTTCATGAATGAACTTGAAATGAAACGACATCAGATGAAATGAATGAAAAGAATCAAATGAACGAAGTGAATGAAATCAATGAAATTAAACGATCTGAATGAACGTGAACGAATGAATGCATGAATGAATGATTGAAATGAAATAAATGAAGCAAAGGAAGTGAATGAATGAAAGCATGGATGGATGATGAATGAATGGATGATTGGAGATTTGTTGGTTGACTGACCGAGTGGCTGAGTTGTCGAATGGATTGAATGGTTGAACTCTCCCATACATGACTACATGAATGCATGTATGTATGTCTGTATGTGTGCCTTTTTGTTGTGTATTTTTTTTGTTGTGTGGGTCTGTGGTTGCTTTTGTTTGTTTGTTCGTTCGTTCGGTCGTTCGTTCGTTCATTGGTTTGTTTGTTTGTTTGTTTGTGTGTTTGCTTGTTTGTTTGTTCGTTTGTTTGTTTGATGGTTTGCGTGTTGATGTGTTTGTTTTGGTTGGTTGGTTGGTTGGCTTGTCGTGTCTGTTGTGGTTGTTTGTTTGTGTGATCGTTTGCGTGTTTGTTTGTTGGTGTTATTGTTTGTTTATTTGATTGTTTGTGTGTGTGTGTTTGCTTGCTTGTTTGTAGGTTCTTATGTATGCATATTTTTTGGTATGTATGTATGTATCTATGTATGTATGTATCTATGTAGGTATGTATGTATGGTTGTATGTATGTATGTATGTATGTATGTACTTAGGTATGTATGTATGTATGTATATATTTATAATATGTAACATATGTATGTATGTGTGTGTCTGTATGTATGTACGTACGTACGTATTATGCATACAAATATACACATATACATACAGATATTCATGCAGATGTGTTTGTTTGTTTGCTTGCTTGCTTGCATTATGATTGTATGCATGTTTGTAGGTAGCTGTTGGTATGTGTATGTACGTACGTATGTATGTCTATATGTATTTGTGTTTTAGTGTGCAAGTAGACATACTAGCCTCTCAAACCTCAGCCACTGTCTATCAATATAGTCATCAGGTGTGTTGGTCCAGTCCAATCCAGACCAGGAGGTGCACCGGGGAAATTTCAGGCCTGTGCAGTTTTACGCATTGAAATCCGAGGCCTTCTCTCGCAGTGAAGTCTTCGACTTTACGACTGCAATCTTACGTTCGGAAGCTTTAATTCTGGTTCTGCTGAACCCTAATTAATGTTGGCAAGCTTCCAACTCTGGCCCTTGTGCTCCTATATATACTTATATAATAATGCCTTACCTGGACGAATTGCCGAACCCAACAATCCCAGACATCTTCGGCCCCAAGTCCGTGGCCTCCTGTCAAACCTTTGTAAAACGAACGCCCGAAAGCCCCATAAAGTTCTTGGGCCGTTGGCCGAAGCCCCAAGTGAGGTTCAGCCCTGTTAGTACAGGTCTTGGCCGGGGTTTACGCTGAACTTGGTACGCCTCCTGCCCTGTCGATGGAGCTGGCTTCTAGGTGCGCGGGAGCATGGACATGACTCCTACTCACACAGACGCAGACAGAGACACAGACACGCGCACAGACGAACACAGACACACACACACACACAAACACACACACACACACACCCCACACACAACATGCACACACGCACGCACGCACACACCCACACACCCACACCCAATAAAAGCACACCCACACCCACACACACACACACAGACACACACACCGACCCACACACACACACAAACACGCACACGCACGCACACCAACATACCCACACACCTAGCAACCCACACACGCACTCACCCACACTCGCACACACACACACACACTGTGCACACACACACACACACACTTGGACACTCTCTCTTGGAGGAGTAGCTAGCTGTACGTTACGTTCTTATGGGGTTCTCGGCTTGGCCCCTTGCCACTTCACTTGCACAAGCACTGGCAGCNAGCCAGGCGTCCCCAGCTCATATCAGTGATCTGTAACAGCCTCTTCGTTGGACTGCCACTGCTACAGATCAGGCAGTCCCCCTGCACTTCTTTGCAATTCGAAACTCTTTGCTATCAGAAGTGTACACACACACACACGCACGCACACGCCGCAAATAGGATCGTGGCGCTTGGCACTATGTCGCCTTGCAAGCTGCAGCTAGAGCGCCTGCTTTGCATCGTGGCGTGTTTCCAGCGGTCGAATGGAGTGTCGTGGAAGCAGGCTCTGCAAGAGGTGGAGGCTGTCCCAAAGCATAGACTTCCCGAAGTATCTCTTGCCATCTCTTGCATCACAGCTGTTAGACTGTCAAGTGTTTAGGCCAACGTTCGACAAGCCCGCAGGCACTGCAAGATGGAGGGTGTCTGCGATTCAGAGGCGCCTGATGCTCGTTGCGCTGCTTCCAAAACGGCAATGGGGACCCGAAATCTGAGATGGTCCTCGTGGAAGTCCTCATCGGGGTCTTCAGGGCTCCCAGGGTCGAAGGAAAGGATTTGACACTGACCGGCTCCAGCCCAGAACGGTGGATCATGGACACACCTTGTTTTGAGTGTCCTGCGCAGATCCACCACGAATCCTGTGAAAACTCTTCGTTGCGAGGTATAGCTTGCCACTGTGCGGTGTTTGGCATGTCAAAATCTTGGTATGGACATGTTCGAATGCACGGGAGCCATTACTGCAAGCCCCAAACTGCTCCGACCCCAACATGGATGAGGTGTGCGCCCTTCTAATTCCCGGTGTCTGTGCTTAGGTCTTTTGCGAGACTGAGATAACGAACATTAACATCTTTATCGCTCGCGTTACAAAGTCGGAAGGCCTGAAGCTTCTTGAGTAGTGAACCTTCCGAAACCCCAAGACGCCATTCATGTATTTCAGTGGAGGTTGGGGCTGCTCCGAGCTCGAGCACAACTGCTAGCCACTGGATAAATCTTCCCACTTGCCTCAGCTTAACCAGTAAGTATGCTGGGGTTCAGTGTCACCCTTCTTTGCAGGGGCGAGTTCTTCGCTTTCGATTTCCGCAGCTCGCTGCCCCTGCTCGAATTCCACGCCTTCTGGGCAATCTCACGGCACGCCGGGAGGGATAAGGTGGTGAAGCCGTTATCGTAGCGGTCAAAAACATTATGACTTGCTGATTGAGTAGGTTTCGCACGTATTTAGGCGTTGGAGCAGGAGCAGGAGCAGGGGAGTAGAACTAGGGGGAATTAGGGATATAAGAGTAAGAGTAGTAGTAGCGGTGGCAGCTTTAGTATGCGTCGTCGTATATGTTGTGTTCCTAGTATTGGCAGTCGTCATCCTCGGCATACTCGTCGTCTTTGCTGCTGCATGGTCTTGAACATGCTAGTGATTTTTGCAGAGAGTAGGATTGAGTTTATTGACGAACGTGTTTTGAGGAGCTGCAGGTCTTGGACGCGTCCAACAGGGGCTTCTTCGGTTCTATCCCGGCGGAACTGGGCCAGCTTGCCAACCTGCAGGCATTGCTGCTACAGGACAGGGTTGTCGCTGGTGGAACGGTCTGGCAGACGGTGCACGGTGGGCATATCTGGTTTCAAACCTTCCACTGAGCCAGGAGAACAATCTGTCATGCCCCATTCCACCGGAACTCGGCCGTCTTGGCGAACTTCGCATCTTAAATTTGCCTTTTGGCTGTAACACAGTGGAGCTAGCTGCCGAATCTACTCGATTTACCACTGTTTGACTAGAGCTGTCTACTTCGGATGCATATGTTATTAGTGTTGTTCTAGCGTTTAGCAACGGTGCAATGTCTCTCGAGACCTGTGATGCTGACACCGCACCCAGCCCCGGGCCATACAACGCCAGACACCATCACTGACTTTGTATACAGTGCTTGGAGCCCGAAGTTCGAAACACACCAGCCAACCCCACCGAGAGTATCAGCCCAGCCCAGGCACGCCAAGGTCAGTCTGAAACCCACTCTCGGAATCACTTAAATCCCAAAGCCGGACTGGTAAACTGCTAGGTCGAAGCCAGCATTCTTGAGTCCCGATACTGATGGCATCCCAGCCCAGGTCAGCCAACATCCTCAATGGAACCTGGGCCCATCCTGGAGAGCTTGTCCAGTTTCTTGAGTAGGTGAAACACAACTACGGCCACCGGACCCTCATCCCTACATCCTATAGCAGTGTGGCTTTAAAGGGTGCGTTATTCCATCATAGACTCGACACACTTGACAGTCCAGGCGCTGCAAGACGCGACACACCCAAGGGCTGTTCCAGGAGCACACTTGGCCCCCAAGACTACACCCCATGTGAATCCGAAATGCGCACGACAGTGTGGGAGCACGCTTGGCGCCCCCGAACGCGTGCTATGTGCGGATCGTTGCGGGAACATGACGTTTGGAAGCGGAAACACGGGTCGTACCCCAAATGCGCAACGCACGGTGGCGAGAGCACAATGTCCCGGTGTCAACACGACTGCCAAGGTTGAATATTCTAAAAACTCGTGGAACGGCAGCTCTTTTTCGCAAGCACACTCGCGACCCTCTGGTCCTGCAAAGACTCTCGCGGACTCAGCGACCTCGAGCAACTTGCAGGCCAAAATCAGCACGGCAGGGCTCCGGAAGCATGGGTTGCTACTGACAACATCCTCGCACATGCCCTGCACTGTGCCTTGAGTGCCATTCATCCAGTTCGAAAGCGCCGAAGCATGGATTGTAATATGAACTGTCGCCGGAACACTGTTCAAGGAACTAACCCGGGGTTCCCGGGTTGGGGCCCTCCTTCTGCTAGTCGTGCGACGTAGGGGTCTACAAGCTAATGCTTCTGGCAACCCCGGGCCCTTCCATGCAAAGTCTGACCGAGGATCCATTCCTTACGAGCTGAGCCGATTGGGAAAGCTGGCATCCCGGCGCTTCCAAAACGGCTTTGGGTTTGAGCTGCATGATCTGCAGAGACTATAGGGCTGGTTGGCCTCCTTGCTGTTGCTTCTTGTCGTCTTGTTGCGTCTTTGTTGGGCTTCATTCCTGGCTTCTAGTCCTATAAACTGTTGCCAACAACTCAGTCAAGGTCCGCTTTCGTAGTGGGACTCCCACCAGGTCGTATTTTGGAAGAATCCAGACCAACTTCCCCAACATCACATGTGTCACCACTCAGACTTCGCTTCATCTGCAGCTGAACTATCTCAGCGGTGGCATACCAGCCTCCCTTGGTCGGCTGCGGCTTTTGGAAAACTTGCGGCTTCAAGTGAGCTTGAGCTGCATAAACAGCTTGACAGGGAGGTCGCAGTGAATTGAAGCTGGTAGGTCCTGTTCACGCTGTGCACGAACACTGCCATGCAGACAAGCGGATGTCAAGCATCTTCAAATAAAGCAAGCCTCTGCTCTGAAAGGCCCATCGCGTAGCCGCGAAGTCCTCTCCCGCAAGATCCCCCCAAAACGTACTAGACTCTGGAAGTACGCAGCTTCTCAGGCAGGCACCTCCACAAAACCCGAGGCCGTTTCGGCCGCTGCGTACTGACATTCACGTCCATCCTTCATCTTTGTCAAGGGGGTGAATACATTGTGTGTACGAATAGCGCGAGATAGCAGCCTTTGTCACGACTGTCTCAACGCTTGTTTGGAGCCCTTTCTGTGGCTGAGTGCTCGTAATTCAAGCGCTTGTGTTCGTGCGACGTGGTCATCCTCGTACTTCACTTCAAGATGACACAATGAATATCGTCACCATCATCATAATCCTCCTACTTGTCGTCAAGCATCCTTCTGACTTCTCTATGGAGCTATGGATTTTGTTCTTCGGGCCTGCCCCAAGGAATCGACTTGGAGAAACAATTCCAGCTGAGCTTGGTAGGCTCAGTAGCCTTAAAGCGCTCGTCCTGGCTTCAAACTATCTGGAGGCTTGGTTCTGGAATGGAAAGCTTTTTCTGCTTGTGATAAGGTTGAGCGTGGCCCTTTCTTGGGCTGCTGTTTCTTGTTTTCGTAGAATCTGAGCCCCAACAGGCATAGAGCAGCCCAGAGTCTGAGTCTGGTTAATGTCGTGTCGAAGCCAGAGTGATGCTGCCTTGATGCTGGTGGTCCGAAAGCATTGTACTCGTGGTGATGACAACGATCGCCGTGGTACTGGTGTTGTTGTTTTGCGGCGGTGATGTTTGTGGTCATTGAGGAATCGCTGTAATGTTCATGCCGGCTGGTGGTTGTTGAAACTAAGATGAACCTCAGATGAACGATGACGACGAGGGTCAGCATCCTGCTAGTGGTATGGCCATGGCACTGGAGGTGGCGATGATGATGATGATGATGAACATAAGTTAACAGATAAGGCAGTTAATGTATGACTGCTAACAAGACATATTGCGAACCTTTATGTTGATCACAACGATCATGACATCCACACATATCGCTATGACATTGCTAAGCGGGGTGCATGTCGACGCATTTTTTGTTTGCTAATGTCTCTGGACTTTCGAACCATTGACGTTCTAGTATGCAGAAGTGTTGCGATATTTCCCCTGCACTTCGAGGTTGCTCTGGGCCTCAGCCTCCAAGCACCCGAAGACTAAGACCTTGAGCCTCTTCCAGTCTGAATTGCACCTGAGCCACACCCAACTTTCGCACACGCACCAGAAATGCCAAACATAGACCTTGGAAATCCCTTGCTTCCGTGAGCTTGTCTTATATCGATCGAGGACGGCCCCATTCCCGAGGAGCTGGGGAAGCTCGAGCGACTGCAGGCAGAGCTGGAATGTGAGCAACCCGAAGTTTTTGGGGATGTTGTGTTTTGCTTTTTGTTTTTGTTGCTTGTAAGAATTACGGAGGAAAGAGAGGTGATCCTTCTAAAACAACGAGCCTTGCCGTAGTTGTGCTGCTAGAGCTGCTAGAGTGTATAGCACCTAAACAACAAGAACACAAATCAGAACACAACCCTAACACTTTGAGGTCAAGCTTTTGAAGTTCGGAGCTTCTAGTTCAGGATTTGCTAGATCTCATATACAAAGGTTTCGGGCGTCGGCATCTTTCACGGCCTAGTGCTCCCAGAGGCTGTTAGGAGTGGTAGGTCAATTACTAGCAGCTAACTAGCAGCTTAGCAGCTAAGCAATACCGACAAGGGCTTCCAAAAGCCAGGCAAACCAAGCCTGCGGCTTCCTGAAATCCTGAGCAAGGGTTCCAACCTGCGGCCTCCGACTGAGATTTTCAGGCTTCAAGGCGTCCTCTCACGAAGCTGACCATTAGCAGAAGGGAGCACCGGAGAACCCCATCCAACAAATAAATCCTGCGTTCCATATTCTATGGAGGACCTGAGTTAGCCCAGGCCAAACACAAGTGAGAGGGATTTAGATTTCAACACAGTGCAGGTATCGTAGCAGGCTACACCAGCAATAGTATTTGGTAGTAGCACTGCACCAAGTGCTATCGGGGGTTTAGGGTGTATGTGGGTTTAAAAGAGGTTTACGGGGTTTGGGCGGCTTGGGCGTGTGGCCTTGCTGCTTCCGAGAAAAGTCTCCAAAACCATGCAAACCAAGCCGGAGGCCAATCAGAATTCAGAGACAAGGCCTCAACACCCAGCAAACCGAGCATATTTAAACGGGACCTCAAAATACTGTATCCGCTCCTTAGTTAAGGTTGATCGCTAACCGACGTTCTAGAGCGTGCCTAGTGCCACATTACAGTTCGCGGCATGGTTGAAGGTAAGCGAATATGCCCCTCAGCTGAAGGGGGTTACGTCGCAGATGCATTTTTTCTTCTATGCTTGGCTGTCTCTCGGTCGTAACACTGAAGATTGGATACAGTGTGACCTCAGAGTTTCCACACGCAAACAAGGCTGCGTAACGCCATAATGACCTGCAAAGACGTTGTGAGCCAGATAATTAATGCCAACCGGGATGCCTAAACCTGAAACTTTACTCGAACTCGGGCTCGGGAACCCCATACCACAGAACCCTAGGCCCAAAGCTACCGCTGAAGCATAGAAACAGTCAGCTGGGGCAGGTCCTGGACCTGGAGGACAACCTCCTGTCCGGTGAACTCCCGAAAGAGCTCGGCGACCTGACCCAGCTCCGCATGTTGGGGCTGCCACTTTGCCGAGTGTGACAATATGAATAAGTATCTGATTCCTTCGTGACTTATTTGTTTGTTGTTTCGGAGTCTAAGTTCATCGGTGTTGGTGACAGCACAGGTTTTTCTTCGGTTCATGAGGCGTTACGATGAACAATTCAGGTCAGTCTTTTGGTCTTCGTGAGCGCAGAGTGTTTTTTCGGCTTGGTCTGAGTTTTTTAAATCATGCGGCGTGAATCTGTTTGTCTCATCCTTCCTTGTGTGAACATGCTTCTGTCGGAGGGGTTGAGGTCCGTCGCTCGTCGCGAGGCCTGTGCAAGGTTTTGAGGTGAATCGTCGCCGGGAACGCCTGACACCGCAAATGCTCAGCCACGAACTCAAACACTTCACCTAAACCCGACACCGCAGGCTAGGCAACAAACCCTACTGTACACCGCAAGCTCGACAAGGATCAAATCAATCGATTGCAAGAACCCCCCCCCCAAACCCAGCAAGTCGTCTTGCTCATGTCAGGCTGGTAGCTGACCATACGGGATCCTCAAAACCCTACTGTTGACAACACCCACGACCCACGATCAGAGCCCAGGGCTCTGACGCAAGGATGCCGCGACTTCTGAACTTGAGAGGATTTCGACAGGTCTTGAGCGAAGGACGAGTTTGCAGCGCCGCATAGCAGATTTTGGGAGCTTAGCCTAGCTATATAGTTTTGAGATTTTTGACGTCTCCTCCCTGCTTCCTCAGGCGGGGAAATCAGTTGTCTGGAAGTCTGGTGCCGCTGGGGAACCTGACGAAACTCCGGTCCTTGCGCTTGAGCCAGAACAGGCCAGGAGGCTCAGCGCTTCAGGCGTGTATCGAAACCCTTACTGTATAACATTTTTACGTCACTATAGGGGTGGTTGACCCTAAACCTGTAATGTGGGCTCCTGATTAGTATAGGTCCCCTCAATAGAGCTAAACTCGGCCGGAACTCAATAATAATAAGGTCCCCTCAATAGAGCTAAACTCGGCCTGCACGTAATAATAACCCCCCCCCCTCAATAGTCCTAAAACCCGTCCCGGTGTTAATTTTTTAAGGTATAGGTAAATAAGCACTCCTACTACACAGTGACGCCTTGGAAGAAGAGAGACAGACACAGGCAAGATAGAGGAGACACAGTACTACTACTGTACTGCTGTACTACTACTGTACTGCTGTACTACTACTGTACTACTGTACTATCCAACTGTACTACTACTGAAAGCCCCGGCCCCAAACAACTTCGACCCCGGCTCCCCCAAACAACTAAAGATGATCCGCCAGGCAGCCCCCTAAAAAATGCACATTACTATTGCGCAGGGTCTGGTTGTTTTTTTGGGGGGGAGGGGGGGTTTACTAATCAGGAGACCACATTATATATAGAGATAAGAAGACGAGGGCTTCGGGGGTATCTAACACGTATAAGTACTTGTTGGAACGCAACGGAAGGGTATTTCCAATTCTTGAGGCCCAGACGTTACGCTGCCAAGCAAGGGGAACACCAGACCCTGCTTGAGATATGATGTGCGGTTTTCAACCCTCCACACCCCACGAAACTTAAGCCCAGAAGGCCCAAAGTGCCGAAGTTCGACCGTAACTGCAGGTCCTGTCAGGATCCGGACGTAGCCCCTTTTCACTACGAAGTCGTCTCTGCAGGTTCGCTGGGCCGATTCCACGGGAGCTTGCGCATCTGGGCGGAAGGGGCTGCTATTCAGCTACTCCCCCTGGTATTGCTTTGTGTTTGACGTATCTCTTGCCTTGTCAGATGCTACAAGGCATGCTGTTGCTACTCCGCAGACCGCTGTTGTTGAGCACTTCTCATGCCTCGCTAACGTTGTCATTGCTTGGTACCATTTTGGGGAGACTTTGACTTTCCCTTAAGCGCCTACAAAGGGACCCCTTTAATAGCACATTCGGGTCTTCTGCATGTCGGGGTTTGTTCCACCGCGAAGGATTGGATATGCCCTTTTTCACAGAATTGGAGAGGGGCAACACAACGATTCCCA
Source organism: Symbiodinium sp. clade A Y106 (assembly GCA_003297005.1). Taxonomy (NCBI): domain Eukaryota; class Dinophyceae; order Suessiales; family Symbiodiniaceae; genus Symbiodinium; species Symbiodinium sp. clade A. The sequence goes on along the minus strand of BGNK01001455.1, from coordinate 58,644 downwards.
AGGTCGACGAACTATGGAGCAACTACGAGCAAATTGTGCGTCTTCCTGAAGCCGATATACACCTTAGAAAGAGTGCCCACTCTTTGCTCACAGCGGGATGCCCTTGGTAGAAGGTCCAAGACAGAGTCTATAGCAAGGGTGTTAAGCTCCTCAGCGCCGCAGGACGAACAAATCGGTGTACAATTTTATCCCTGATCCCCTAGACCCCGGACCATTGTTCAAACCTGGCGTGCAGGCGGCTGCGCTCTCTTGTCCATCTGCGGCTGCATTCCAACCGGCTGACGGGTGAGATCCCTCCCGACTCTTTCGAGGGAAATAGAGGCTTCATGCGTCTGCGGACGTCGCGGTTCATGATTAGTGTCGTTTCAGATGGCCTGGCTTGTAGGCATCCCGAGGAATGCTGGGGCTTGGCAATTCTGAGTGTTCGGGGTTCCCGGGTTGGAGCACCCGTTTCGACATGTATCACCAGTTTATTGAATCAAGTTTATTGCGCAGTTCGAGCTTTCTGTTCGAGACCATGTTCGGTCATGGTCATGAACTACAAGGTTACAGAGGATCCGGAGAAGATGTCCTTGAGGAAGATTTGGGGTTCCTGTTTCCTCAAGCGACTCAACTTGTAAAATGGTAGGCAATCACGTGACGCTAGTGTAGACCTTTCCGTTGAAGGCATACGGCGCAAGACTCGCAAGACAATGACGAAGTTGACGAAAGGTAACTCCTCGATGCAACAGGTTGCCCTTCAAACCTACTCCGAAACCCAACGCCCTAATTGCAGGCCCTTCAGCTTGTGCGGGAGGAGGAGACTTGTGAATCACACGTTGCTGACCTGAAGTCGACGGAACCCGACAACATCGTAAGCCATCAACATCCCTCAACCCTTTCGAGACCCTATAGCCATCCTAACCCTGACCCTTAGACTTTGAAGCTGCGTACTCGCAAACGCTAAGCCGCTATGCCATATGGCTCACACTTGTAATGTGTACTACCAGCAAACCTTCAAGCCTTCTCAGGAACTTGGGCAGCTGCGCAGTCTGACCGCCTTGACCCTGTGCCCCAGTTGATCCTTAGGATATCGATTTGTGTTGAGAAAGGTGCTGCTGCTGCTGCTGGTGCTGGTGCTGTGCTTGACCTCACAACTGTTCGTGTACCCTGTTTTGGTCGTTGTTCCGTCTGTAGTCAACATACCATCTGCACCGTAAGATTTTTACCGAAAACCACTTGTGGCCACCGGAGTCATGTCGCCGTCGAACGGCAAGGATGGCTGCTGTGGCTTCTCAAGATCGCTAGTCAGTGCGTCTGGTTTCCGCTTTCTGTCTTACTTATTCAGTTCAGTTGCAGAAATCGTCATTCTACTCTTGCTTTGGCCTAGCACTGACTGGTGAAATCACTGTAGTACTGGCAGCAAGCTGAGACCTGGAAGCCGTGCCTGCGTGAGCGAGTGTGCGAGTCGAGACCGAAGTGGTCTCCAAAGTTCAAAGGTATGGCAACCATCTCACTGGTCCGATACCACCTGAGCTTGGCCGGCTGCGCCGGTTGCGGACTCTGTCCCTGCGAAACTCGATTTCCACAAGAGGAGGGTTGACATGGATAACAGATCAGGTTTTGTCTTACAGCATTAGAGCACTTGATTTCCGGGTTCAGGCCTCTTCCTCGGTATGTTTTGTCAAGTCCGTGGTGCCTCATCTCGTCGTTCTTCAGCCCGTTTGTCCCCAAGCTACATATTGCCAAGCGGCTGCTTTTGGGTTTGCGGCCAATGTTCAGTTTAAACATGTTCTGCTTCATTGAAGATGCAGTATCGTAGGCTCTCAGGTGAGAATGCGCTGGAGGGCCCCATCCCTGTTGAACTCCTGGAGCTGCGCCTGTTGGAGCTTTGGCCGCAGACCGAAATACCCGGCCTCAGTGAAGCCCTGCAGCTTCGGAGATGAAGGGCACAGGTTGTCGTGCGTGGAGTCCTTTCCCTTCATTGGGGCTTACACTTTGGGTACGGAGCTCCTGGAAAAAGGTCGCTCCTCACGGCATACGTCGGCTCAAGGTCTAAGGCACCTCTTGTGATGCTTCCTTTCTAACATAGTTCCTCCTGGAACTGCTTTCGAGCTGCTTTGGTAGCTCTGGAGCAAAAGGGGAAAAGACGAGAGATTAAGGTAAGGTGGCCGGTGAAAAGCTTGCAAGGTCAACCTGGACCTAGCTAAGAACAAGCTCTCTGGTGGCATGCCGAAGGACTCTGCGACTGAGTGATGTTTAGTGTCTAGCAGCGCAGCACAGTATCATGATGCAGCTGTTACGGCGATGGGGAAGAAAGATGATGCTAAATGGCTCCGGAATCATGGATGCAATCCTGAAGTTCTCAACCCGAAGATGCCAGCAGCCGAGCTGGAACACAAGCTTCTGGTACGGTCGGTCCTGTCCCGGGCGATATATTACGAGTGTGTTTGCTTCTTTCCCTGTCACTGTTCCAATTGCTGCTTCATGAATGTACTTGCTGCTGTTGAAGTCCAGCGGTACGTTGTGCATAAAAATGCTGGCAGTGCAGTTCTAGCATACTCTGGCGTCCTTACTTCGGCAAAGGGGATCGAAGGAACATGCCCGTGCTTTGGTTTTCCTTCAGGAGTGCTCACCTGTAAAGACGCTGGTTTTGTAGCGGGATGGTATGGAATAGTTTGCCATGTTTTGAATATGTTGTTTGCTTCTTGGTGCTTGGTCACCACATGTAGCTGTTACTGTATTTGCGGCTCCCCATGCGCGCTTGAAAAGATCCTCTCGTCATGGCCAAGAGTGGGAGATGAACTACAACTTGTCTCATAACGTCTGTGCAAGATAACTTGCATATGGAATCATCTGGACGCATTCCTAATACCAAATGATATATTGCCTTGTGCTGGTTCCGATTGGAGCCACCCTGCTGGTTCTGACCTAGGCAACTTCAGCAGAATGTCAATCCCAGCCTAAGAGCCCTAAATACACCTACACCGTCAGCTGCAAAGCCCTACTGACTAACCCCGCCCCTCCCTGCAACAAACAAAGGCAGCAAAACCCCCACGCACAGGACATCGGAAAGCTGCAGAATCTCATGCTCTTGCAGCTTTCCGGGACCGGCTTGGCAGGAAGTCTGCCGCCCCTCGGTCGACGACCTTGCGGATTGGACGACGGTTACAGTATTCGTAGGTTCCTTGTGACTGTCAAGGGGTGGCCCACAGCGTGTCAAGGAGGATCGCTGAGAACTCAAACCTCAAGCTGGGTGGTCTAGGATGTGCCGAGGAGCTTAGGGTTACAGGTTTAGGGTAGTTCACGATTCAGACAGTGGGCTTCCTTCATTTTTTCTGGGGTGCTGTTAGGAAGTCATCCGACGATTGCTTCTCAAGCATGTGAGATTGTCACAACCAGGTCCGCGAGAAGGCCCCATCTGAGATGGCATCAAGCCGCTTCCATGGCTTAGACAGCCTTCAGCTGAAATTGGAACCAAGAACGACCTCCGCGGAGCTATTCTCAGAGCTACTCGTAGCTTAGGATCGCAAGTGGTTCGAGACCCTTTTTTACGTAGAACCTGACTGTGATGTCTACTCGTCGCTGTTGCAGTGCCCCTAGTTCAGAAGTTTGGTTTGGGAGTTTGGGCTTAGGTAAGTTTGGGTGTTCAGGCTTGAGAACCTCTCAGAGTTGTACAGCTCAGGCAGGGGCTCTGGGAGCTTGGCGATCTCACGGGCCTTTTCCTGGACGCGAATGCCTTTGAAGGCAGCTGTGAATTAAAGATACGATTAGAGCTTAGGGATGCTTAAGGCTTCGGGTCTCACGGGCTCGGGTTCAGCATTTCGGTTTTGAGGTTCGAGGTTTGTCCTGCAGGGGTTGAGGGGTATGGTTTCCATTTGCGCAATGGGATTACCCGGCATCAACTCTACAAACCACCTTGGTTTGGATTGTTCTTTGGATCGAAGAGCGAAGGCCGTAGAGGTTTGAATTATTCAGCCACGTGTTCTAGGGGAGGGGCAGTCAGGGGTAGATGATTGCAAACATCTGGGTGTTTCACGTGGATGGTAGATGACAGTAGCCGATTGCGATGCCACTGCCACCGCCGCTGCTGCTACCACTGGCCGCACTTGCCGTGTTTGCTGTTGTATGGCTTGGAGGAAGAAGCAGCAGCAAGCAGCAGGAGTAGATGCAGAAGTTTTGAAGAGACAAACGATGGTCACGAGCACTCTGGTGTCGATGCTGCTGCTGATTGGCCAGTGCTGGAGCTGGTGACGGTGATGGTGCTCGTACTTCTTCTTGATCTTAGGTGGTTACCTGCTGCTCTCGTAAATGTGCTGATTAGTAGCAGTCTTGTTGTATTGTTTTTTCGTTGATTCTTCTAGTTATCGCAGTTTGCATCATTGTGAGTAGTGTTAGGAGGGTTCCGAGTGTTAGGGTTATTATTGTGGCTTGTGTTGCTGGTGTTGATGTTGTTGCGGTTACTGTTGCATGCTGTTGCTGTTGCTGGTGCTGCTGTTGTTGTTGTTGCACCTTGTTGCTGCTGCTGTTGTTGTTGTTGTTGCTGGTGGTGGTGGTGGTGTTACCTGTTGTTGTTGTTGTTGTTGGTGGTGGTGNGTGATTTGCGGTGAAATTGCTTACCAGTCTAACTGGGGTGTGGTTCGTGTGTGCCGGTGCCGGTGTGGGTGCCGGTGCCGGTGCTGTTTCTGGTGCTGGCGCTGGTGCTGTTGGTGATGTCGGTGGTGGTCGTGGTGGTAGTGGTGGTCGCGGTGGTCTTGTTGGTGGTGGTGGTGGTGGCGGCGGCGGTGTTGGTGTGGGCGTTGGTGTTGGCGTTGGCGTTGGTGTTGTTGTTTCTTTCTCTTGCTGTTGCTCTTGCTCTTGTTGGTGGTGTTGTTGTTGCTGCTGCTGTTCCTGCTGTTGCTGTTGCTAATGTAGCTGATGGTGTTTCTGTTGCTAATTGTTCTTGTCGCCAGCTAGAGCGACGTTTGTGTTGCTGCATGCGGTTGAGAGGTCTCGACCCTTTGTGATTGGGTGGTGTGCTGCGGCCGTACTTTTACATTCGTGCACTCGTGGCGCAAATGCTGTCCGCCGGAAAAACGCTTCCGAAACCGTTTGCCTTGCTTCGATTACAAGCCTTGGAGCCTTAAAAACTTCAAGACGCGTGCAGATGTCCCTCTGCATGTTCGGAGGAGCGCTGCCAAAAGAAATCGGAAACCTCCGAAAGCTCAAAGTGCTGGTCCTGCGGCAGACTCTTGCCGAACTTTTGGGTTTAAGGTTGAGGGAGTATGTGGGCAGCAGAGCGGAATGTAACAGCAGTGCTCTGCCAGTGCTGTTATTGATCTTCAGTTGGCCTGGGCCTCAGGTTTGGAGGATCTGGCCTGGATGGGGCACGGGATTCAATTGAGGGGTCGTAAGTCTCGAGATGTTTGGCAACTCATGCGGCGCTACATAGAATATCCAAAATTCCAACAGGTATCTTACTTTGAAGGCTTGTAACGACTTGGAGGTTCGTACGGAGCAGGCAACTATAGGAGTCGCTTGATGGGGTTACACTTTGCACAGCACAGCCATGACTACCTTATTCGCAAATAACAGCTTACTTCTGCCTCTCATGAACCCCTTCGTACTGAAATCCGGGGTCTCGCATGCAAGTTCTGCCCCATCATTGCCAGGAACTTCCTATCTGGAACTTTGCCAAAGGAGATGGGTGAGTTGAAGGACATTGCTGGATTGGTGCTTTGTGTGAGGTCGCTGAAGGTTCAGAGTTCTCGAAGGTGCTCAAGCACGCTGAGGGTTCAGGTGCGTTGGGGATGTAGAGGGGTCGAAACTTTGGGACAGCAAATTCGGAAAACACAGTGGCCCAACTCCAAAAGGGATCGGTCGATTCGGAATATAGGCTCTCAAACAGCCCAGGACCGATTCAGAAAACAAACCGCAACCCGTGGTGATGCCACAAACAATCTTCTTTTAAGGGTTTCGGGTTCGTCAACCAATACCTTCCTCTTTTGGGATGTGGTCTGGTTTGCATTTGGGTTTGCCACCCACGATCTTCCCGTTGGATTGGAGTTGACCTTCTTGTCGGGCTTCGGATTTGCCAGCTAAGATATTGTTTGTTTGTTTTTTTGAGTTTGGGGGTTTGCGAACCAACTTGTCCTTTCAGGTTTTGAGGTTTGCCAACTTAGACCTTATGTTGTTCCATCGTTTGGGGGTTGCCAACCAACACTTTCTTTTGGGTTTGGGGTTTGCGAATAAGTTTGCCGCCTATTGTCTTCAGTTCTTTCAGGATTTGGGGTCTGCCGACCTATACCATCTTCATCTTCTTTTTTCAGAGTTTAGAGTTTGGGGGCTGCCAGCTATTATCTTTGTCTTGACTATTTGGGGTTCTTAGTTTCTTTTTTCCGACATCACCCATGGACCAAATGTCTTGAATGCTCTCGGGCCCCGGGCAAATGTAGGTCGCACCCTTTTGCCATCTGTTTTTTCCAGCAGTCACGCCGTCTTCGACCAGCATTTTCGCCATATACTGGAAATGGCAAGGCGACGCTAGTTCCAGGAAGGCGCAGGGAAGCCATTGACCCACCGGGCCGGTGGTCACCGTCACATCCGAACGGGCCCTATAGTTGTTTGCGGAAATACAGATAGCAAGTAGTTGCCATCTGTATTTTTCGAGCGCATTCCGCGCGTACCTCCTGCTGCTGCTGCTGCTGCTTCTCTTGCCGGAGCCGGAGCTGGAGCTGGAGCTTGTGGTGGTGCTAGCGTCTTTTGTTGTGTGTGTTTTGTTGTTGAGGTGGTGGCGCGAAGCACTAGCACGACGAGGTAGGGGTTGAAGTGGGGTAATACAGAAGCGGATGTATGAGAACAGCAGTTCGTCGTCGTTGCGCTGCTGGACACCGCCCTCTCTAAGTAGATGATGTGCGAGAGCTGCTGGCTCGGCGCAGGCCACCCGCCCCAGACCCTATAAAACCACCGTAAGCCACATTCTCAAAGCCTCAACACTCTCCTCGGAAATCACCCGGTGAGATGCAAAAGGGGAGAAGATGAGCTTCTGCCCCACGCAAGGATCAACCTTGCAGGGGGTGACTGCAGCGGGTGCCCCCAACTGCAAGCGCTGCTGATGCTCTGTTCAAGCCCGAAGCCCTCGATTCCAAAAGCTCGTAGCAGGAAAAAAACATCGAATCCCATAATAAGGCTGAAGCTACGCCAGACTTTGCGCTAAACCCCAATTCGAGCCTGACTACGTCTGAAGGAGCTCACGAGGCCGTGTGCCGCGCCGTCTTCAGGGCCTTCTAGGGTACAGGAGGGTGGCTTGGGGGATGGAGCGGTAGACAAACCATGGACAAGAGTTGTTCTGGTCATACCAGTCATGCTCGCTCATCCTCGGGTTTCGAGATGTTTCGAAAAGAAGCTGCAGCTGGATGTGTTTTACGTATGGGTTGGAACCAGAACCAGACAGATTTCGGTTCCTTGACTTGCTGGAACTTTCGCACAACCATGGCAGAAGTAGGCGCCAGACTACTTGTGCGATTTCCTGCAAGGACTCGGTTTCATCGTGCATCAATCGCAGAATTCACCGTAGGCTTCTGATCTTTAGGTTCAGATGCGTCGCAACCTCCACAGGACACCCCAGCCTAAAGCTCTGAACCTGTCCATTTGCCCAGATGTTTTTGCATAGAATCCCAAGGACCCGCAAAGGCAGACCCACTCTAACGTAGCACAACTATTTTAAAGAACACCCTCTCCAACGGGGGAGGCTTTTTCTGGACCAGAACTCCTTCTACGGGAAGCTTCTCGGTTTCAGCATTGGGGCTCACTGCCATGACCCACATAGCTATAATTTGCGCTCTATAGGATTCGGGGTAGGATTTGGCTTTGTCCCAGAGTCCAGCTTCAAAATTGGTTCGGGCCTTCGGATCGGAGATCGAAACATGTCCCTGAGGTGGTTGGTCGGCTTGGTGTTTGGATTTCCTTATCAACGAGCTTGAACTGCAAGACTTTCGGAGGGAGCATCCGTCGTAGGAGGTTCCTATTCCTTTCTCCGACTGACTGGGTCATAGCTTCACAAGATCAGGAGATGGCGGTTAGTGACAATGAAGCTTGGGTTCCCACTGTCGCACCATGAGGGAGAAGAATTTTCACAGGCATCGTTATCTTTGCCTTGGAGGGAGGAGATAGTTTGTGATCCCTGGCATGACAGCCACAGCGGCGTGCGAGCACCATCCTTCCAACAAGCCTGAGGATTCCTCCGGAGATTGGGAAGCTCCGGAAGCTCCATTCGCTGCATTTGCACCAGTGCCTCGGCCCTGGCTGAATCACTCTCCTGTCGTATTGGCCAGAACGAGACCTGCATCCGTCGCATGTTGCAGCCGCACTTGGTGAGAGACGCTTCGTTTCCACGGCTGGAAGTCTTGCTTTTGTGTTCTCGTTCCGGATACTTGATGTGAGTGCTGAACATAAGCACGCGGAACGGCTGTCGGAACCGGTGTTGGCTTCTATTTATTGAATGCCGGCATTCGAGTCCTTCGCACAAGTGATTTTCGGAAGACTACAGCGATTTGTTTCCGAGTTTGTGTTCCGGGAGATCCCTTTACACAAGCATGTCTGCGCACATAATCAGGCACCAAGTGTCGGGATGAAGCACGACCGGCGCCACAAACGAGATCTGGTTTTAGCATCCTCCTTGATCTAAGCCTTTACAGCTCTGGACGCATAAAATTGTAGGATGGTAGCGCCTCCAGGGCCCCGCATTCCGGACGAAGCGCTTCCCCCTTGAATGTGTCCGACTGAAGCCTGATGTCGTGGGGCTTCCGATACCGATAGGGCTTTGTGCCAGGCTTGAATCAGTGTCTCAAATCCCAAAGAGCGTTGATTCGTGGTTCATGTGTGGGATCAAAGTTTGGATGGATGGTTCTGCACAGCCTCCCTGTGCAAATGATGTCGACAAAAATGCACTGTAACCGACGTTCGTTCGTCATCTAAAGTCACAGCAGTCGCACTGTAGCTCGGCCGATTTACTGATGCCGCCTCGATACTGACCTCCCCACAGAATGCTGGAATCGTTCAGGGTTCCACCATGGCCAAATCTGGCCCGATTGAAAGTCTGCTTAGAAGAACTTAATCCCTGCTGGTCATGTGACAAGGAACTATTTTTGGGGGAACATCCCGGCGGAACTGGGAGGACTTCCACAATTGCGCCACTAGACCGCAAGCGCAGTATCTGGGTGTTGCTCCAGCTCCTGGAAGCACGGGAGTAGGTGGCAGGAGTTTGGGTTGCACCCGTAACTGGGCCCTGTGGTAGAGCGCTCAACCAGGCCTGTTGGCAGGCATGTAATGCGGAGTAACGAAAACGATAAACAGACCAGGGTTTGCCAGCAACCGTCCTTGCAGAAAAGTTCTGTGAATCTCGAACACAATCAAACAAACACAGGAACCGGGGCTGCATTTAGCGCCAGCTTCGCGGTGGAACACTGGTGCGCGTATTCTTGCAACTCTCGTGCCGGCACGTCCCGAATAGTCAGATGCGCTTGTCGGGGTGTTCAGGGTTTTGGACAGTGCCTGTATTTTAACTTCCTTTGTTGACATGATGGGAAGAGGTGCAGGTTATAGAAAAGTATCCTTGCCAATCGTATTGTGCGACATGGTGCGACGGTCTTAGCCTAGAATCCTACTTTAGGCACATCTGAACTTTCCAGCATCGGGCTATGTTCTATACTGTTTGCCACCTTACCTAAGAGCTTCCACGAAGTCGCCGCAGATGCATGTGCTGCAGCATTTGCAAAGTTGAAATCCAAAGTAACTTTAACAAAGCTTCGGCTCAGCCACATGGAAACTTAGACGGTTTCTCGGGCATAAGGTGTTAGACCCCAGCAATGCGACAGTCCCCAGCCCCAGAAGCGCAAGACTCTGGACCCCGGAGCCCTGTACACGTGCCTTCAAAGGCTACTTGGGCCTCTACAAGAACGGTCTGTATGGCAACATCCCCAAGGAGCTCGGCCAGCTCGGGAAGCTGCTGCTTGGTCGTATGGGATTTCTTGCTGCAGCTGCCAGAGATCTAGAGCCTATATGTTTCTCCTTGGCCGATGAGGGCCGAAAGCCTAACACAGACCCTAAAGCCGGAACTGTAAGTCCCGTATGTAAACCAGAATCGCAGCATGGTGCAAGAAGTCTTGGGCCTCCGCGCTCTCGGAGGTTTGGGTTGGCGCTGCATCAAAATCGTCTCAGAGGTTCCGAGATGCTTGGATATTTGGGTATCGCCTGAGGGTCCAAGTGTCTGACTTTGATCACGAGGCATCCGCGCAGAGTATGTTGGCCCGGGCCTATACATCCTAGATGTCGTCATATTTTTTCGTTTCCGTGTCGAATTTCTGGAGACAGGGCTATGGTTTTCCGTAAGTGTGAGCTATGGCCACTTGTTTTAGCATGCTGGAGGCTTTGACTGTTCTGTCCAGGCTCAGAGTTGCAGGGTTGAGTGGTGTTTAGTAACTGTAGTAGTGAGAATTTGGAGAGACACTGCGGCCTCATCATTTGGCAGCATTGATACTGATTTGGAAAGCCGATAGCCCGGATGCCTTTGCTACCTCTGTACTGTATGGCTTTATGGTTACAGATTTCTTGGCAGGAGCCATCCCGCAGGAGCTCAGCAACTTGACAAACCTGAAGAGGCGAGATATACCGGGCATTGTGCATTGAAGCGATTGTAGGGCACGTTCGAGCTTCAAGACCTTGCGGGGCAGTAGGAGGGTAACCCAAAGACAGGAGGGCTTAGGCGCTCTATGTCGAAACCGCGAAGTCTTCCGACTACGAACCATACGGCTATACGACTTCACTGGAACTCGGGGTTTCTTGCCGTCCGGAGGCTTTCTGCGGAATTTCGCTTTGTGGCGCCGGAGAGCGGCCCCCACCAACAAAGCACGAAACCGAAGCAGGTGATGCAAAATAAACAGGATGTCGGGCACGTTCTGTCTTACTCCCAGAAGACGAGAGTCTACGAGAGCCCTGCGGAAGGTAAGCACGACTGGTTTCAAAGCAGACTAACTAGCGATTTCCGCCGACGGCCAGACGGCGTCTTCCCATGCTTACGATGCCGCTAATACCAACCAATTGCACAAGTCCAGTGCTATTTAGAGTCATAAACGCAAAACTTAGAGCAAACACTTTTGAACACAAATGACAGCAAGCGCGCCCATTCTCACCGTCATTTTCAGCATATCGATCAGCAATTAAAAAGCTTGAATCCTTGATCGGAAGGCTAGAGCTGCACCGCAATAAACTCTCTGGCATCATTCCGCGACAGCTGTTCTCACTGATCTCCCTGCAGGCCTGCTACAAGCTTTCTCATAGTTTCTGGGTGTGGCTTTTCGGGATTGGAGGTTTCCGGGCACGCGTGGTGTTCGTAGGATCGTAGAGATGGACCTCGAGGTCTATAAGGTGTTGCAGAGACGACTTCCAACTTGAACGAATTGGGACTGCTTTCCATTGGCGTCTTTCTCTGTGGTGACGCTACCAGATAACGATCGGCAGCTCTCGAAGCCAACAGGGGGAATAGGACAGCGTGGTATTGCACTGTTATCCGCATGTGGAAACAAAATTCACCATTGACTCCATTGAGCCGAACACCACTGCGGGCAGGACCCCTGCAACACGAGTTAACAGAATGAAAGCTTGGCTTTGCTCTTGATATCATAGAGATGCCGACTTTTCTCAGATTAGGGCATGGCAGTTAGCGCGAAATTGTTTTTGCCTCTGTCTCGGTCCAGGGTCGCATCCATGATTGAATCTGTAGGGTTGAGAAGAGATAGTGTAGATAGCTTCTTCGATCGAAGCCAGATAGTATACGTCATCGTCCACGTCCTGCTTTCATCGTTGTTTGGCTTATGGCAGGTTTCGCCTTGTCCATGCTGGTGACTACACCGGCGGGGAACTAGCTAGAACTAGAACAGAAGACGAGAGGGACAGAAACCATGGCTCAGATGTGCTGAGCTGCTACCCGTACCAGACGGGTGGGGCGGAACCCATAGTTGCTCCAGGACATCGACCTGTCGGAGAATAGGCTCTCTGGTGCAATCCCGGTCTCTCGTCCTCTCTGAGACGGGGGATTTCCGGGCTCTGAAGGTCCTCGCCAGGTCGCACTTTTCTGGAGTTCTAACGTGTTAAAAGTCGCGTATGCGGAGAATCTGGATGCCCATTCAAACATTGCATAGTGTTCCCTTCACTGTGAGAATTGTGCTACCTCGACCATGGGTCCTGGAATTGGATAGTGCTGTTGTTGTGCTGGCCTGCATGAAGCCTTGACTGCCAAGCCCCGAATTCCTTCCCCAAGCCGATGCAGCGAGGGCGTGTCACTTGAAACGACCTGGACTCTAAGGCCGAGCTCGGCAACATGACTAAGCTCGAATGCCTCAACATTTTCCGGAACCGCTTGAGTGGACAATTGCCAGAGATGCTTGGACCAACTGTCGGGCTGGGCTGGGTAGGGCAAAGCCCCATCTGTTTCCATCATCCCCACATCTTGCTTACCCGGAAAGGCAGGGTGGCCCCTGCTTCTGAAAACAGACTGGGAATCTGGAATGGAATCGGGGGGTTCGACAGTTGACCCGTTAACACAATACAGCTGTGCCACAGTACAACGTATGGCAGATCATTGTAAAGGTTGAAAGCTTTAAAGGGTTTGAGGCTTGGTTTGAATCACTCTTGGCTGCGCTCGAGGACATCAAGGTTGCTCGATTGGGTCGGTTGGGTTTGCAGGTCCGAGCTCTGGGGTTCGCTGGCGAACAGTTGTGGATGTAATTCAATGTTAAGGTTGCATGGGCGTGTTTTAGTTGAGACACGCAGGCCTGCAGCAAGAGGTGTAACGTAGATATGAGCATGCATTCCGCACCTTGTCGTGCTTGTGTACGACTGCGATATCTGGTATGTGGTACGCCATCATCTGCCAACAACGTTGAGTAACCGCTTTCGTGTGTCTGTCATGTCCTGAGGGAGCTTGTGCTGGGTGAGTGGCAGTTATTGAGAGTAGGAGTTGGATTGGGCTGGGTGTCACCTCCTTGCCTGGCTGGGAGCTAAGCATGAGGTTGGCGGATTGTCTTTAAGCCGTCCAGTCAGTTTGGAACTGCTGGTGCTTGAAATGTCTGCTCAGGGCTCTGGGACAACTGGAATCCCTTCAGTACTTGGACCTCTCGGAGAACAGGTGGCTTGTGAAGCCAAGATCATACAACGTTTAAGAAGGAAGCCAAATTTTCTGTAGTCTTCCTCGGTTCCACGAGTTTCGTTTAGTGTCAGAGCCTTGCGGGATGGTTACGATCGTCTCTCGACTCGAGACATGTATTGAGTTTGTTGAAGTCCTGACTTTTGCCAGAGCTCACCTTATGTTCCCGGGACGGGAAACAGGTACAAATGTAAGCTGTGATCAAAGTGGCCCCGATGAGCTGCTTTCTGATGTAGCACGTACGAACACACGTTTACGATTTACAGCGTTTTGCTTTAGGGGTTCAGAGGTCCGGGCGGTCACGTTCCGCTGTGGTGGGAGAAAGGTACAGTCTTGCTTGAAGGGTTGCATGGGCTGTTCCATAGTCCGGAGACGGAGAGAGCAGGTAGCGTAAGTTCTTTCCGTAGAACCCCAGGACAGAAGGTCTTTCTTTCGGAGCAAGGCTTTCCCGAAGCGCATGCGCTCTGCGTAACGTCCATTGAAACCTCGGTTACATCAAGGAAGCTGCGTCTGTGCAGAGAGAGAGAGCGAGGCAGAGATGCGACAAGGCTGCTTAAAGCTAATGCCAAGGCAAGCACCTCTAGACACTAAATACGCCAATCTGGCATCCAGTTTACACAGACTCAAAACCCTAAACTGAAGCGTGCTGATGTCAGTGTTCCCCTTCAGGCAACCCTGAAGCCGAAGCGGTTCAAGCCAAGCTGAGGCTTACCGGAAGCATCCCGGCAGTGCTCACCCAACTCCAGCGCCTCACTCACCTCATGCTCTCCGAGACTCTGGGGCTGCTTTGAAGAGGTCCTTAGGCCTCAGGCCTTAGGGTTTGCAGGCTGTTTTTTTTCGGAATTCGAACTTCTGGGCCAGTGCTGCAGAGACCGAGAAGGTACTGCTTCAAGCGATTGTCGTACACAAGTGCAGCTGAGGAATCAACTTGTTCCTTGCCATGCAGACACGGAGCCGATTTTGGGTCTGTTGAGATTCAAGCCTTCAGCTGTAAGTTGGCGATGCATCGGGACTTCAACCGCTCAACGCTGCAAGTGTTCGAAGCCATTCGTACACCCCAAATTATTATTTCATGGTACTCTCATGCTGCAGAAGGCTTCGTCTCAACATGTACTCGTACGTCTACAGCGTTTGAAGTTTGGCTTTTTTGCAGCCGAAGATTTCACAACGAAGGTATGTTTGTATAGTGCTGCAGGCGCTAGCCCGCTATCAACTTTGCCGGTTTCGCTTTTCCAGGCTGGAGCTACTCGACTCTTTCACATAGCACTTAGGGGTTACAATTTCCTGCACTCGTGCAGATTTGCCTGACTGCAAAAGTTGCATCCTGATTCCTGAAATCTCGACTCCTCGCTCTGGGACTTCAAAGACTTCCAAACTCCAGCTATCTTGGAATTCAGACCTCACTTGTTTTCAACTACAGCCAGGCCCTGAACTCGATATAACCCAACCCGGACTATAGTAAGCAACGGCAGCAGTGACAAACAAACATAAAGAAGCTACAACGGATCAAACACTCGCAAGGAAGGACTAATCACGAGAACAGACAGTAGCAAGAAACAACAAATCAGCAACAAGCGCACCACCACCGCAGTCGTTACTGGTATGACGAATTCTTCATGCCGTTGATCGATTGTGCGTATACTCTTCAACTGCCTCCACGAAATCCTAAGCCGAATCTCCTGCTCTCGGCAGAAGCCCGAAGCGGAGGTTGGTCCCATCCCAGACTTCACTGGCGCGTCCGCGCTTATGGCGCTCACACTGCATCTCCTCATCTGATGGGGTCACTTTCGCTAGCTTTTTGCTCAGCTCGCAAAAAGCCTCTGCGGGGACTTCAACTCTCTGTGGCTTTGGCATGGGATCTTGGGAATCGAAGGTGATGATGTCAGGGGTTCAGGCAGCCCTAACATCCCTGAGTTAAGGTCCTCCTTTGGGCCCCTTGGTGGGAAGCCTCTAAGTGAATTCCATCAAGGCTGCTGCAACTCGCAAGCACCATGGAACCCTCAATTAAGAATCTTGGCAGCCCATGGCAAGATAGAAGCCTATAGAGTCTTGACTTAGAGGCGCAAGGCATTTTCTAATTGCCCCGCAATTAGTGTAGCGAGTGCAGCAGGGAAATTCTCACAGTACGTACCTGCTTCCGCCCCAAAGTCTAGACTGGCAACGGCTTTTAGCTCAGTGTCGAGGAAACAGTTGCCGCGAGCAGCGCCCTGCAGTCTGAGGAGAAGCGATCTATTCAACCGCAATTTCTCTTGATTGCAATTTCTCTTGATGCCATGATATGAAAGCTTTCTACAATGCTTCTATGTTTGATAGCGCTGCAAAGGGAGGGTTTGGGTTGCTAGCCCGTCTCCGTCTCTTGGGGCGACAGAAGGAGCTTCCACCAAGAGCGGTTGGGAGCTCTTTGCTCAGTCGGAACGTCTTGCCATAAAATCCACGTGGCAAAGCACGTGTTCCCAGAAGCCATGAGTCGCAAATCGGATCCGTATAGTGATGATACTATACTGCACCCGCAAGGCCCGGTTAGGCCCGCACGTTTGCGAGTCCAGCTCCAGATCTCAGGCATCAGAACCAGCTCTCGGGGGTCATGCCGGTCGCCAGCTCAGAGCTGGGACCTTGCTCAAGAATTCACTAAGTTGCCACACTTCGGCAATCATGTTCCTCAACAACAAACCAGAGAAGTGGTCGGGAAGTTGGAGATCTGGAGGGTTGCTTGAGTTGTTTGACAGCATCAGGCAGGGATATGGCGGCCCTCTAGTCTAAGCTGCTGAGTAGTTCTGTGCACATGGTGACAGTGCTGAGTTATATTATACGTACCAAATGTCGCACAAGACTAAACCTCCGAGACTTTTGCTTAGTATGACTGCAAACCGCAGAGCTTTCTCACCTGGTAGCCACACCCAAGACACATCCGCAAGGCCTCCAGGCTTTCCAGACCCTGTAAATCCTGAGTAGACCTAGAGCCCTATACAGCACTAAACTCCTAAGCCTGAAAGGCTCTAGAGCCGAGCGCAAGCGAAAAGCAATGAACTCCTACAGCCATGCTACAGCCCGTGCCCCAATTAAGCAATGAATGTGAAAACACCGACAAGGCAAGCCTTACCCGGATGCAAAACCTGGCGGTGCTGACGCTCCATGGTAATTGGATTTCCGGCGTGGTGCAGCCTTTGCACCTCGGTGTTGCCAGATTTAAGGCTTGCAAGATATACGCGTATAACATACATATATATATATATACATATGCAAGCATACACACATATATTGCACATGCAGGCACATACACACACACACACACTTCAGACATACACACACACACACATGTACACACATATGTGTGTATATATATGCACAGCCCGACCTCCGATGTATGTGCGCGCGCGTGTGTGTGTGCACATGTATATATATATATATATATATATATATGCGTTCACTGTAGGGTAACATGATATCAGTATGTATCACAGTGTAGTACGTACGAACTCAAAACATGGCGGGAGATTGATCCAATATCCAATATCGAATGCATTCCAGTTATATCATACCATTTCATACAGCATCATATGGAGTCGAAGCATATGATAATGTTTTCCGTATGCTAGTCTAACCGGACATAACCCAAGATCATACAGTTTTGTTTCGATAACAATGTGTTGAAGATATTTTGCGAAGTAGGAGGCGAAATGTAGCACAGTGAGTGAAAGCGACAAAGTATACTACAACGTGATGTAATACTGTGTGGTGTAAGATGTCATGTTATATATTGTCATCGTGTGCTATGATGCGGTATGCAATGATGAGGTATTTCTTGATATGATGCCATGTGATGTGATATGGCCATGACATGTAGTCCACTAAACAATCACACTATTTATTCTATAGGTATATAATGACACAATAATTTGCCACAACATATAAACACACCAATCAGCATTAGGTATGTGTCTGACGATATCATACAACACCATATAGCATATACTGCACGACTGAATCACTGCACTCATCAACTTGTGCCTTTCTCTCTCTCTTCCCCCCCTCTCTCTCTCTCTCTCTCTCTCTCTCTCTCTAGTTATATATATATGTATATGTATACTTGTATATATATATAGATATGTGTGTGTGTATGTATGTATGTCTTGTGTGTGTATATATATATATGTTTGTTTGTTTGTTTGTACATATAACTCATGTTGGTATATAGTTCATATTCTATCCCAGCTTCAACCTGAAACACCTGTACACAGACAGAAGATGCCCTCACACACAATCACGCGCACACCACACACAACACACGTCACACATCACACGCACGCATCATCACACACACACAAAAACACAATCACACACGAAGACACATTAACCAGAGCAGTTAAACCCCAGTTTATGTAAGTTGCGGCACGTCTCTTCACAGCACGTCTCGCTAAGTTACATTAGATCATTATTTGATCAAGTATATTTCTTCATTTTCTACATATATCTATGTGTGTATAAATACACATGAATATATTGATATACATATTTATATATACAGACAGACGGATTGATAGACAGACAGACATGCATACATGGGTTTGTGTGTTTGTGCTACATTAGATGTGTGTGTGTGTATGTATGTGTATGTATACATATATATATATATAAGGAGCCGGAGCGAGAGAGAGAGAGAGAGAGAGAGAGAGAAAGAGAGAGAGAGAGAGTGTGTGTGTCTGCACGTTTAGGATTGATCGTCTTGGGCTTTCGGGCTTTACGGCTTCAGGGATTCAGGCTTGAACCTGTTGTTAGACTTTTGGTGAAGAAACCTTTGCTTAGGGGGCTTATGTATAGTGCCACGAGGATTCTTCATCCTCCATTCCATGTAGATGTCTTTCGAAACAGGCTTGTTTGCCGCTGCGGTGGTTCAGTGTGCTTGGGGCCTTTCCGTGGGTCCATTGTCTGGCATCTTGAGAAATTGGAATTCAGGATACTCGTTCGTGTTCGGCGACACCACGGCCCAGAAGGCCCAAAAGATTCCAAAAGCAACTTCAGGCTGCAACAAACCAGCCATGGAAAACCCATTGGCCCGTGCAGGCTTTCTGAAACGCTGAGAACATGACCTAAGTGTCCATATGCAATTTGCAGGAATCTGAAGTCCGTCTGCGCCGACAACCCACGTTTCCACATCTACAGAGCCTTGTCCGCACCTGCTTCAAGGATGTTCAATGATGTCAGTGTTTGAAGGCTCCTGAAGACGTCAGACAAGGTGTTTTAGAATTTTCGTTTGCTCAAGGGTCGGAGTCAAGTTTTTTGGCTGTGCTTGAAGCGACTCCTCGGAATACTCTGGCATCCTAACCCAGAGGTAGGTGACCGTTGAAAACAACGGTGGCGTTGCCAGCTATGAGTAGCGCCTCCGATTTGTACGCCGTTATCCCCGGATGGTCCCGCACCTGAGTGGGCACCCAGGACCTATGGTACCCAATATGCAACACCCGAAACATGCCGGAACTCGAAATCCCGGCACCCTTTTAGCCGGCGGGCGCGCACATCTCGTGCTTCGAGGCAAACCATGCCCGGTGTTGCCGAGAATGCTCTCGGGGTTGCGGCCAGAGCAACTTCGTGCTGCTCATGAGCGCCTGGCCTGATACACTGGATTTTCATCCCAGAATCCTTAGTTTACCAGCCGCTTAACTTAAGGCGAACGTCCGACTGCAAGGTGACCGCAGAACCGTAGCCCCAGTAGCCCTGAAGCAGCGAACCCTGAAGTCAGAGCCGAGGAACTGTCCCTTTACCTTCGTCCGGTGCGGCCTCATCCATCCTCCTCCGGCCAGCCTCACTTTGCACCGGAACCTCAGAGTTGGGTTTTGAGCTCATATGACTACTTCCGAATATAGACCTATAAAAAAGTCTGCGGGACTCTGCGCGCACGATGACAACTCATCAGTTAACTGCTACCGCCACCACCACGACCACCAGCACTACCGCCACCTCCACCGCCATCGCGGCCGCTGCCGCCACCCCCAGGAACATGGCCCTGGCAGGTTCGGGTTTACATGGTGTTTGTTCTTTCACTGTCTTGGGGGCCTACGCTGGCACACTAAATGGACTATCGGAAAACGTCACTGGCAGTTCCGGATCTGAAATTGGAGCCTACGGTGAAAACCCTGAAAACCGTCCCAAAGCCCCCAGCTCACCTAGGAATCGGCTCTCTTGTGGAGTGCCCGTGAGTCTGAACATGTCCCTGGTGATGGCCACGGCAGTGATGGGGAACATGCTCCCGGCCAGAAGCTTGAGAGACACTGCTGTCTTGGTATCGGTTTGTGGAGGCTTCTGGTTCTAACGACTGTGAACTTCCGCATACCTTCTCCATGCCGCTCGGTCTTGCATGATCGTCATGCGAACCGTTGTCTCTTCCGAGGTTGGGGGATGGCCAAGCTCTGAATGCTACATGGATCTCTGCGGAAGAGCAACAACACTTTCTCTACTATTCGGCCAGGCAGGGCTGCAGGGTTTGAGCAGGGCGAGTTCTATCCCACCAAAGTGCCCCAAGGCATGTCCTGAATGCGAACATTGCAGCAACTGGAGTTCCAGGAAACTGCGCGCTGCAGCAAAAGTTGTTTGGGACACTCGATCTCTCTACTTGTGACCCCTTGTGAAGTATTAATTGATTCGCTCCAAGACCTTGCACTTGCAGTTTTGTTTAAAGCCCCGATCAACGAAGCGGTACGGGCCCGCATATTAAAGATTCCATGTCAAGGGTCCTGGCCAACAACCAGTTGCTCTTTGTCGCGTTCCTTTGCCTCCTGCTTGTGGCCGTACTCCGAGGCCCGAATCTTAGAGTTTACGCTGATGGTGTGGGGCTTCTTACTTACGCCCTAGACTCCTTTGCACCATGAACCCAAAGCCTTGCTCTCAGCCTCCCAGTGCTACTACTCGGCTACCGTGATTCAACAAAAAAGGGAGAGGAAGAAGGTTGCAAGCTCCTGGCTTCTCGCAGCTTCCCGGGTTCTTTTCCGGCCTCGACTTTGAACTCCCACTCGTATCACGTCCCATGACCGGCTCTGAAAGGGTGCAAGACATCAGGGCCACCTTTTTCCTCTGCGCCCGAAAATGCGGTGGATGAGGTCCGCAACTCCACGAAAGCTTCCACTGGCGTCTCCAGACTGTTGAGACCGATCCGCCGCACCACGTGCCTGGGGCGCTGCTTAACCCTAAGCTCGCTAAAGGACTTGGAGCTCGAGTTCGAATCAATATTGTAATTCAGGATCAAGCGCCTAAATGATACGCGGTCCCGCCCGCGGGTAACTTTACAGGCTTACAGGTGTTTGTCAAGGCTTTTCCTACTTCGCTATATACGTGGTCAAGGTAATGTAGTGCTACTTGAGAACTTTGTCCCGGGCTGCCGAGTGGCGCTGGTCATTTGGTATCGCGATCCCTTCCTGTGCAGGAAGAACAGGCCGTCCTTGAGAGCCCATCAGCCCCAAGATGCTTTCAGTTTTCACGTCCTAGCAGCAATGCTACCACATGCATCGCAGCCACAACAAAGATTCCAAAGACCGCAACTCCCCTCCATCTCCGCCCTTACCTCCACCCTCGCCACGACCAGACGAGAATGACAGGGAAAGGCATCACAGCCCTTAAGCATCACCATTGTCCCGACAACAGGAACAGCAACAACAACATCCGGCCAAAGCGGCAATTCTCTGTATAATGGGGGCTGTCTCCAGAACGCTTCTTGACGATCTAAAGTCCTCTGCAAACCTGAGAAAGCTTTCTTTATGACGGCATCCACGGCTGTATCCCAAGGCGTTGGTTTCCATCATTCAGCTCCAAACACTTCGTGTGTGCATCGTCGCTTCGGCCTTCGCTGGGCTATTGCTTCCTGCCTACCTTGCGGGAGCAGGCAGCCAACTGCCGAATGTCGGGAGAGGGCCGCGGGGATTTCGTAAGGGGGTTCCTTGCAAAAAGGATCCTCGAGAATTGGGGTCAAATCTCTCGACGTTTGGAGTAGAGAAGATGTTTCTGCTCTGTGGGCTGGAGCTACAAAAAACTACGGGTTGGAAGAATGTTGGGCTCGCAGCAGGCTAAGTACAGGTCTGGAAGCTGTAGCTGAAGGCAGGAAGCGCTGCATCAAAAGCCTGCATGCAGCACAACCGACACAGAAACGGCAGTGCAAAATAGTTGGACTGTGGAGCTCTTGCCTCTTGCGATCAGAAGCAAGAGCTTTCCTGACCTTGCCAATGCATCCCGACTTCCCAAAATTCCCAAAATCATCGGAGCTCCCAAATCTCCACTACACGAATGCAAAGTGCCAGCAGGCTACTACACCTGTGGCCAGCCTGTGGGCAAGACTACCGCAGGATACCTGTCAGATTCACCGGTCAGCTGGCAAACGAGATGTTGGAACAGAGGGTGGTTTTGTTCTGCTTTATACTATTTATGCGGCCTTTCGACGGGTTGGTGGTCCTTTGGGACCGTTCACATACAACAGGATGAATTGTGTCTCCATTTCTGCGTCTGACGACCTCGAGGCGTCAGTCTGAGCGGTCGGTAGCCATAGCCAAATTGAAAAAGGCAGGGCTTTCTCCTTGGGACGAGGTGTGCAAGGTTTCAAGAGCTGAACATGATGGCGCCTAGAAACGTCCCGAAGATCCTACCTCGAAACCTTGGCCTGGACCTCATAAATCTTGAGCCCGCGAAGCCTGGCCAAGCAGCAGCTGATGCTTGAGAGTGACTCGAGTGACAAGAGAATCACCGACGAAACGGAGTTGGAAGTCAGATTTAACCCGAAGCTCCCAAATGGCGTCTTCAGCATACCTTGAAGGTCATGGAGCTTGTAGTTTGCTGCCTCTGGTGCTGCACCACGACCGCCGGAACGGTGGCCTTGTTTACCATGCCGAGGCCCCTGCCAACCGACCAAGCCAGTCCCTAAAGCCCAAGGCCCAACAGCCTCAAACCCTAACATCCTAAAGGTCCTAAACCATAGTCGGGTGAAGAGCTGACGTGATGCGGCTTTCACCATTTGTAAGCCGTATATCGTGTGCTCCTGCTGCTTCCATTTTGCATGCCGACTGGGTGAAGCAGAAAATCCTACGTCCTACGTGTGGGGACTGAAAATCTCTGAAACCCGGAAGCTCTAAGTCACCGTTCTCAGGCAGAGACATGGAGGACCGACAGAAGTGTGACGCAAGGCTCTCCTAGAGTCCTAGAGGGGGGTTTTAGGGTCATCTTTGATGATGTTTAGTAGAGCCCATCCCGGGTGGAGGACATGGCAACCAGACACCTTCCCCGCGATGCCTCGGCTACGCGTGGGTGTGCGGGCGACGTATTTTTTTCTGGATGCTATGGAGACCGTGCCTGATTATGATCTCTCGATCTCCCGGTTCCGACTTCAAAGGTTGGACTAGACTCGACCTCAAACCAGGAAATCCCCACAGCCTCCTTTCCCTCATTTAATTTGATGCATTCGAGTTCGTGTGGTCTTTCATTCAGCAACGACCATTTTGCAAACCTGGCACACTCAAAGCCGCATGTGTCCGAGAACTCTGCATCCCAACACTCTCTCCTGTTCACGAAGCGTCTACAGGTAGTTGGCATATTGGGGCGTAATGATTAATGTTGTCTTTGTTCACGGGGATAGTGTTATTGTTCATGTCTCTACTCAAACTGATTGCGGGAGCTGAACACAATGGCTTTAGTCAGATCTAGAATCTAGAATCTAGAGTCTGGAGCTCAGAGCTCAGACTTCCAGGCGAAGTTTTGCACCCAGTCGCTGTGTTGATACGAGCAGCCACACGTCAATGGGCTGAACTCTTGAGGACCTCAGACCCGGTTTTCCGAACCGAGGTTCTTCATTGTGTCCACAGTGTCGATGCCCTCCATCCTGTACTCTGTGGCGCAGGTCTGCGGTTCAGCATAATTTGAGGCTTTGATCGGCTTGTGGTTTGCATTTGGGGTGTTTTGATGTGGTCGATTTTCGAGGAAAGACGCTGTCAGGGCTGGAAACTTTGTGACTTCCTGTGATCCGGGTCAGGGGAAGGATTGGGCTCTGTCCATGCTCACCGCTGAGTTGTGAATTCGATCGGGACAATTGAGAATGGTGAGGCCATGCCGGAGTCTTGTGACTGCTGGGGGAGTCTCGTACTGGCTGCAGTTTGGTAGAAACTTGATAAGTGGCGACTTCTGTTTTCCCAAGTTCAGACCTGTGGTTGTCCCTGAACCAACAACTGCTTCGACGAGCCACACAACTGCGTGCAGGGCTTCTTTCCTTCTCAGAAGGTGTTAGGGGTGGCATGCCCCAACTCGGGCTCCAGCCGCCGAGCAGCAACCACACAAAATTCCGGGAAAGCATGTGGTCTGCTCCAAGATCCAGCGGTAGAAAAGTTTTGGCAACAGCGCTTGCGACCCCTGTCGTGATACTCAATGCTCAGCCGTTGGCCTTTGTAGCTGACAAGCCCCACCAATAATCTTGTTGCTGGGGCCGGCCCCAAGCTGTGCAGAGGCCTTGCCTGCCAACAACACCTCGGGCCTGAGCGATCAAATCCTGGCACAGCTCCACCGGCTCGCTCCAATTCTCATTGTGCTCTTGGACATGGTGCTCGCCATGCCCCTGTCGCAGCTCTGCTGCGAATTCCGGTGCTCATTCATCCGAGTTGCGAAGACCCAGCCCGCATCTGGTGCTTCCTTGCGGTTTCTGCATGCCACGAACAGTTAGACTAGGGCCGTAGGGGTTTAGCATTGCCCATGTTGACCCCGCACCTCGAACAAGCTCAACCGGCACGTCCGCAACCTAGACAGCAGGAATGCTTACTCCAAGCTCACGGGCATGCGAGCCGATCGCCTATTGATGTCGATGAAGCTTTGCTCCACTTGGTTGTTGTCCTTGCTCGCCACCTTGCTTCTGCACGTGGCTTGGCTTGTGGTCAGCAGACTGTTGAATTGTTAAGTGGCCGAAAGAGATGTTCAGACAAAGAGACTGAGACTTGTGGTTGCAACCTCCTACAGGAACTTGCCTAAGCGCTGGCGCTGGTGTTAGCGCTGCTGCTGTTGATGTTGATGTTGCTGCTGTAGTTGTTGATGCTGTTGCTGTTTCTGCTGCCGTCGTCGTCGTCGTGGTTGTGGTTGTGGTTGTTGTGGTTGTTGTTGTTGTTGTTGTTGTTGTTGTCGTCGTCGTTGTTGTTGTTGTTGTTGTTTGGTTGTTTAGTTGTTTGGTTGGTTGGTTGGTTGGAAGGTTGGTTGGAAGGTTGGTTGGTTGGTTGGTTGGTTGCTTGTTGTTTTGGTTGTTGTTCTTGTTGTTGTTGTTCTTGTTCTTGTTCTTGTTCTTGTTCTTGTTCTTGGTGGTGGTGGTGGTGGTGGTGGTGGTTGGTTGTTGGTTGTTGGTGTTGGCTGTTGTTGGCTGTTGTTTGTTGCTTGTGGTTGTTGTTGCCATTGTCGTGTTGTTGGTGGTGGTGGTGGTGGTGGCGGCGGCGGCGGCGGTGGTGGTCGTCGTCGTGTTTGTTTTGTTTGTTTGTTGATGTGTGTGCTTGGTGTTTGTCGTTTTGTTGTGTATGTGTGTTTCTCTTTTCGTTTGGTTGTGTCGTTGTTGCTTTTGTTGATGTTCATGTTGATTTGGTTGTTGATGTCCACGTGGATGTTGTTGTTGAGCTGTTGATGTTGTAGTCGTCGTTGTTTTTTCGTCTTGTTGTTATTCTTGTCGTTGTCGTGGTTGTTGTTGTTGTGGTGGTGGTGGTGGTGGTGGTGATGGTGGTGGTGGTGATCGTCGTCGTCGTATCTGTGGTTGAGTTTTATGTGTTTGTTTGTTGTTTTGTCTGTGTGTGTGTTTGTTTGGATGTTTGTGTGTTTGCTTGTTTGTTTGTTTGTTCGTGTGTGTGTTTTTTTGTTTTTTGGGCGTGTGTGTGTGTGTGTGTTTGTGTTTTTTGTCGTTTGTTGTGTGTTTGTTTGTCCGTGTGTGTTGTTTTGTTTGCGTGTTTGTTTGTTGGTTCGGTTCCTTGTTTGTTGTGTTGTTCGTTTCCGTATATGTTTCTTTGGTTGGTGGGCTGCTTGTTTGTTTTGTGCTGGTGTTCTGTTTCGGTTTTGCCGCTGCTGCTGCTGCTGTTTTGGTTTGATACTGCTGTTGTTGATGTTGGTGTTGCTGCAGTGGTGCTGTTGTTGTTGTGGTTGCATGCTGTTGTTGTTGCGGTTTGTTATTGCTATCATTCAGATTTAGCCTACGATTAAGATTTCCTCGCCTATACCCGGCTGCCACAACACTGCAACAGAGAGACCGCCTTTCCACGTGCGTATCTTCAAGCGGCGATGCAGCTACCCATGTCATGTGGCATCTCATGTTCTTGCTCTGTATTGCGGGCTTAGTGTTGAGAACCTAATCATGGCTTTGGCCAAGTCCGCAGTCCGAATCCCCAAGCTCCAGAAACCTCGTGGGTTTGACGTTAGCGAACCGTGAGAGGATGTTAGAGGTGTCATGGTAGGGACCCGTGGTTTCAAGAAGCTCCTAGAAGCCCTGCCCATAAGCTGATGCATTCAAGGAGAACTGTCTGGGAGCCTGGAAGTGGACCGGCGCGTTTCAGCGACGGTTTTCGATCCCGCTACTGAGTACCGGCAGACCAAGGAGCTATTGTAGTCGTAGTGGTCGTGGCGGTGGCGGTAGCGGTAGCTGTAGAAGTAGAGGTAGAAGTAGTGGTAGTAGTAGTCGTCGTCGCGGTGGTGGTGGTGGTAGTAGTGCTGGTAGTAGCAGAAGTAGTAGTAGTAGTAGTTGTTGTAGTAGTAGTTGTTGTAGTAGTTGTAGTAGTAGTAAGTAGGAGTAGTAGTAGTAAGTAGGAGTAGCAGTAGTAGTAGTAGTACCAGCAATTGCCAGTACCAGTCTCAGTCCCAGCCCCAGTCCCAGCCCCAGTCTCAGTCCCAGCGCCAGTGAGTAGTGCCAGTTCCAGTAGCCCCAGTAGTGCCAGTAGTGCAAGTGCCAGCGCCAGCACCAGCCCCAGGACCAGCTGCAGGAGCAGGAGCAGGAGTGGCAGTAGACGCAAAAGTAGAGAAGTAATCGTCTTCGTAGTAGTCGTTGTCGTAGTGGCAGTGGAACTGGAACTGGAAGTAGCAGTCGCAGTCGCAGTGCAGTCGCAGTCGCAGCAGCAGCAGCAGCAGGAGCAGTAGCAGGAGCAGTAGCAGTAGCAGTAGCAGTAGGAGTAGTAGTAGTAGTAGTAGTAGTAGTAGTAGTACTAGCAGTAGTAGCAGTAGTAGTAGTAGTAGGAGTAGTAGGAGTCGTCGTCGTGGTGGTGTTGGTGATGGTGGCCGGTGGGAGTAGGGGTTCAAGTAGGAAGTAGTAGTAGTCGTCGTCGTAGTAGTAGCAGTACCAGTGCCAGTCAATACCAGTACCAGTACCAGCACAAGCACCGTAGCAGCACCAGTTGTAGGAGGAGCAGGAGGAGTAGGGGTAGGAGCAGGAGCAGAAGCAGGAGCAGGAGTAAGAGCAGGAGTAGTTCCCAGTAGCAGTGGCAGTGCTGGCATTGGTGGTGTGGGTGCTGGTGGCAGTGGTAGCAGAAGCAAAACTCGCTTAAATCCCCTGCCCTTTCATGAGCATGTTATCGCAGTGGTCAGGTGGTACTGGCAGGTCTGCGACAGAGCTGCTCCGGAGCACCAGATGTTCAACTTGGCAGCTCGGCCCAGAAAGCCGCATGCAGACTCAAGTCGTGTTCGTGATTTTTAAGGACCTTGAGTTCCTGGGTTTGAGGCCCTAGAGTCTGGCCCTAGAGGCCAAGTAGTAGGTTTTATGTATGAAGTGCCTTGCGGCTTGGCTTGCATTTTACAAGGCTTCCTCAATCATGGGACTCGTTCATTCCCCCCCATTAATCGCACCGATTACACCCCCCTTTTTCCAGAGGGGTGTACGATGCAGGAATTATGGGGCCAGCCAATCCTCAAGACCGATCAGGACATTTGCCAGCTCGACAGCGGCTGGGCCCGTGTTGGTTAAACATGTTTCGGTTGAATAATTATGCGCCTTCACAATCTGAAACAGGAAGAAACAGCTAAGATCCAGGAAGCTGGTGGCGAGATGGTCGGTGTAGTCGTTCCATCATTGCGGGTTTGGCCCCGCTGTTGCTGAAGAAGCTGCTGGCTCGTTCCTCAGTGCGAGGACATCTTGCCACCGGCTGCATGGCTGCGTAGGCAGGCGACTTTTGTCCATGTGCAGTGTACGGGCAGCGACTGGCGGGACCCAAAAACAGTAAGAAGAATCAGCTGGTGCATCCCCGCCAGCCTTTTAGCCAAGAGCCGGGGAGGGCTTGGGAGGAAGTCCTTTGATCGGAGGTTACTGCATGTCCAGGTCTGAAGGCCTTGCGGTTTATCATGTCGGCACCAATACCAACTACAGCACACACGGGCAGCTCCAAAGCAGGAAGAGTGGCAAGGCGACAACCCCCGCCTCGGTTAAGGGCATTTTGCAGACTGTAGAGTGGAAGGTGGGCTGTGGGCTTTTCATATCCACCTCAAAAGCAGCTGGACTCACAAAGTGTCTGCCTGCCTTGCCTTGCCGGCCGGCCGGCCGTCTGTCTTCCTGGTAGCGTCGCGCTTGGAAAACACCGACAACAACTGGTGGTAACCGATGTGCATGTATTTACGGAAGGGGGCAGCTCGAAAGACCCGAAGCAGTGCACCTCTAAAGCCTCATTCCACCAACGAATGCAGCTGGCACGCGAACAACATGAAGTGGAAGATATTGTTGGAAGTAAGAACAAAACAGCACCATCTTAGTATCCCTGCAGTGCCCAGGTCCGTACTTTGGCGCAGCCTTTCCTCCTCCTTGCGACCTGGAAACTCTCCCGACTGGAGGACCCTAGGATTGGGACATAACATTCCCTACACGCCGGGGCCTGTGGCAGAAGATGTATCTGCTGCTTGGTGTTATCTGAAGGGCAAATAATCATGAACCCGAACTTCCGGAGGACCCACTTTCCGAACATGCCGAAAGCGCTTACGGAATCCCATGTCTCACCAGTCGGTCTGTTGACGCTGGAATGCTCAAGGCGAAGAGGCCCGTCGTTCGTCCCAGCCAGGCGCGAGGCCAAAAAGAGGCCCATCTCCAGAACTATCCAAACACTCGACGTCTTCTGCAGATAAAGTCAGACAGTATTACGTTTAGATTTGCCCCGTCAACTCCCTTGAAAGATCTGTTCGCTATCCTCACAATGCCTGCTGCTAGCCGCGTGCTTGTCCTTGGCCACTTGTATTGGCGAACGTCCTACACCTGTTGACTGGGTTCCGGAGGCCAGCGGGAGCGAAGAACCAGGGCCCATATCGACACTTCAGAGCGCTGAATTTATCTTAGCCCTACGAGCTTTGAGTTCGAGCACCAAACCAATGTCCCGAGGACAACACCGCAAGCTCAGATCGCGGACGGCATTTGAAACTCTTCGGAATTTGGCCAAAGACGACGAGGTTTGGGTCACGGGTCCCTCAACCCTAAAGCTCTGATAACGTCAGGCCTCGATTCTTGGAAGTGGCGCTCAGAGCATACATCCCAAACCATATAATTCCTCAACTTCTCATCCCAAAACTCCCGCATCCTCCTTCTGCACCCCTGATAACTCGCAGATCTCTGGAGCAAGCGCAGCAAGGGGCCATGTTAACGACCTTCCTGGAAACACTGATTTTCTGGGGCCCACTGATCCCCTTGGTGGTTGCTGGTGTGCTTGCAGCCGTGTTGGCCAGTTCTTGGCTGTTTGCGGTGGGCACCCGGAACTTCGGAGTGCGGCTGCCGAGCTCAGAGGGCGGCCTCAATGCAGACTTCTCCTTGTCCTACATGCAGGGGGCACTCTTTGCCGGATCTGCCTTCCAGCTGTGGCATGCCTTCGGAACTGGCATGTGCGGGCGCCATTTGCTGGCCGCGCATGCTGCCCTTTTGCTTGCTTTCGTTTGCTCCCCAGCGCGGCGGCGTTTGGAGCTGGACTGGGCCAAAGCGCTTTGGGGCCGGTCCGACCTTGTGACTCGGATCGCTTCCGAAGTCGAACTGATGTAGCCAAAGGATTTCTGCCCGGCTAGATGCTAGACCCAGCATCCACCACTGGCCAGAACCGAACATGCCACAGTGCATTGCTCGAGTGTCCAGTTTTTCCATCTTATGTGACTTGGAACACAGCCGCTGGGGAGGGCAGCAGAAGTTGTCCGTGTCATCGCATCTCGTCGTCCACTCCCCCGAGAGCCGGAAGACTTATAACACCAATGCAGGCATCAAGATGGAGAAGTTGTTCAGAATCCCTATGCCGGCATGAAGGTGTCAGCAGTTTATCAGTAAATTGCGAATGAAGGGTTTTGCTAGCTTTGAGGTAAGAATGTTTGGGAGCTTTGGTAGCATGCCGACGGCTTCGGCTGAGAAGTGAATTCCCTTGAAGGCAGCTGAGTGTACAACTCTACCAATGTCCTCACTCCCCCCTTCCGAAGAGAATATTCCGACAGCCCAGGGTTCAGGAGTCCCAGAAAATCCCAACCGTATAAGGGCACGTGACATGAAGGTCTTGAGAAGTTGGCATGGGAAAGATTCATGGCCCTTCCTCCGCGGGATGGTTCGTTGAGGGACTAGGGCCCTGAAGCCCTCGGTTGGGGGGATAGGATTGTCTTGCCCAAGCCCCAAAAGCAGGTGGCGACCATCAAAAAAAGTCAGGCATGCAGTCTTACCAGTCACATGGCAATCATTCTTGCATTTGTGCATGGCCGAAGGCTTGCGGCTTTGAAGCCAGGAACCTCGGGGATGCCGCGGCCAAGCCATGGCACACACCGGGATCTTGAAGAGGCTTTTTAGTGATAAGGGCTATGGCTTTATCCACAACGAGTCTGACGAGCGTGATGTGTTTGTGCACTTCTCCGAGCTGCGCTGGTTCTCCAAGGAAGACTTGACCGAAGGGACCGAAGTAGCCTTTGACATAGAACAGCAAAGTGGAAGGACGAAGGCCATCAATGTGACCCCCAGGGAAAGCCAGGCCGGGGCCTGGGCCTGGGCCGGCGAGCTGAGCAGTTCTGACCATTTGGTCCCTTGGGTCCCTGGTCACAGCACGGAACCTCCAAGAGCCTCTGCTGCTTGGGAAAGGACTGCGGCTAGTGCTGTTTCTTGTCAGTGTGTGATATATAGCCGTTGCCATTCGGTACCGTACCAGTCTGACCATTTGAGCATTTCAACACATCAGCTCTAGCAGGGCTGGAATGGTGCACTGCTGGAGTTGTGCACTAAGTTCCTGAAGCCCGAAGAAGCCAACAGGCAAAGGTGTAAGGTATTTATTATTGATATGCCTCGACCTTAGATGCATACTAAGTTCGACATCTCAACCCCCTCTCCCGATACCAGACATCCCTGTGTGCGCAAACCCTGAGGACTATAAGCCCGCACGAGTGGAATGATGGATGGTCTTCGCAAGGTGGCCATTCGTCTTTACTTCATCATCTGCCACGTGCAAGGGTTGGGCTTCGAGAGTTAAGGGTCGTTCTCTCTTTGTGATCAGTCTTTTGGCGCTCCCACTTGTTATCTTCGGATCTGTGTTGAATCTTGAAACTCCCATACGTACTAAGTTCATTCAATACGGCATCTGCAGCCGATCCCTCATCCATCTATGTCTTATCTGTGGCTCTCTTGGCACTTTCCTGCCATATGGTGTTGAGTTTCGGGTACACTGAGTGTAAAGTAGACCATGCAAACAAAGCCGTTCCTATCAGCATCCGTGCCTACACTTGACATAGATGCCATCATGGTTTGGGTTTGACCCGTCGAGCCCCGGTGCAGCAGGGGTTTCAAGTTTGGAGTCCTCGGCCTGGTGCAGTGTTTCGGTTTGCCGGCGAAGATAATACTATACTATAACTATAAGAATACTATAATAAGGAACCATATACTATACTATAACTATAATACTACTGTGATGAAATCTGTTAGGCCAACGCACCCGAAGCCCTGGGTCCTGGAGTGCATCCGGTCAGCATGGCCCGCTGAAGCAATGTGGGGCCCTCAAGACTAAGGAAGCAGGAGGAGTGCATCTGCAATATGCCAACTACAAGTTTTAGGGACAGAACTCGCATCCTCTCCACTGCGGTGTAGTAGGTGCTATGCTTGACGGCTGATTGTTGACGCGACGCAAGATACGAAGCAACAGTCTGAACCTATATTTGTCAAGATAGCCGAGACACACCACTCGCGTGCTTAACCGAACTCCGCACCAAAGCCTTTCCCCCGAAATCACCTCCTCGTCACGTTGTCCAGGCTTTGCGTCGGAGCTTCGGACGTGGCTGCACGACCTGGATCATGGTCAAGGCGAGATGCTGCGGTTTGCGGAGGCTGGGCCCAATCAGGTCCAGTTGTTGTCCGGCGGAAGTGGCTTCGTTTGTTGCTGTTCATGCTTGGTTCGCTTATGGTTGTTATGCACTCCAATGTTACGAGTAAAGTGTATTGATTATTGAAGCAGTGCGGCACTCGCGGAAAAGCTTAAACGCGGCTCCCCCTTCTATTTAGACAAAGTCCGTGCGGCCCCAGAGCCAAATTCATTGTAAATTCCAGTCCATTGGCAACTTTCTAGTATTACTAGTACTTGTGGCTGTTCTCCTGAAACCCGCCAGTACTTGGGCGAAAGCTTTTTTCCGTTCCGATTGATCGCATTTGGGCGGTCCTGGTGGTCGCAGGGGTCATGGTCGTCATGCACGTCGTGGTGCTGTTACACTGTTTGGGGATCTATGCTGGCATGAACTGGCATGATTTCAATGCTTCACAGAGTGTGAAACAGCAATCGTTCGGCCCTCTTTGCGCTAAATCCACGGTGCCGATGTGCAGTTTTGTGGTTATTGTTTGTCAAGCTTTGGGGGCTGCATTTGCTGTTCAATTATTTCGGAGCCGGGGGTGCGGCTGAAGGCGATTTCCTGGCACTATCACACCTGGGAAGCGCTGCTGGAGGGCTCCATCCAGGACACCGATGTGCGGCATCCTGTTAGCACCGAAAGGAAATGAAGCAGCAGCGAATCCATTTTTGATCATACTGCAGCTTCCTTCGACTATGCCACACCACACAACTACAAAGACATGCTTTGCATACGTTCCAACCATGCCGGAAGTGCTACCTCTACCCCGACCACCCCTACACCACCCCTACCCCTGCCACCCCTGCTGAAGATTGACAGAAACCCCGAAGCCCCGGGACAGGGACAGTCGCGGGAACGAGTAGGCCCGCGGTACTTTTTTCGCAAACCAAATCAAACCACGCAGCTCGCCAAACTCCTGCACCCGCAGGCTGTAGTCCAAAACAGCACTTGCAGATCAATGGAGTAGTCGTCTTGTCGAACTGAGCCCAAGAATTCACCGATATCTTGGAGCCCTCCGAGGCCAGTGTTGTTGACGGAGGACTTCCACCGCAAGATCGGGCTCAGAGAGACAGGCGCATGCCGTTTCGGGGGAGCAGCACTAGAGCTTTCCAAAGGCACGAGTGCAGGAAGCACAGGTCCACCGTTGATGCCATGAAGACTATAAACCTTGTCTCTCCTATCAACCCTGCCATGCAGGCTTATCCTTGCGAGGTAGCAGGCAAAAGACTGCATGCATGTTGTCAGTCGACAACCAAGGGAAACCTGGTTCAGTCCGCGAGGATCGATCCAAATGCAAAGCAGAATGCCCGGCAAACCCTTCTTATTGGTCTCGTGTGTACTATAAGTCTAAGCCATCTGTGTGATTAAACCCTAGTATTCCGAGCTTCAAGGCCACACCATCCGAATAGCCGCGGGCCTGGGAGACATGTTGGACAGAGGCTGGAGGAAAATCAAGGCCGCCGGACTTCGTACTTCTTTGTAAATGCATTTAGGACTTGGGGTTTACGGTTCTAAAAGGCCGCTCGTCATTGTAAGGTTGGCTCGGGGGCCTGCATAAAAGAACTCAGGGATTCAGGCTTGGAAGTTTCGCGCTCTCTCGACTCTAGGTGTCACTGGGGTGTTTGGGGCAGCCGAGGGCTGTTTGCAGGGAGTCTTCTGTCGAAGGTCTGGGCTAACGATAATCACAAGGCTCAACCTCAAAAGGACAGGGTTGACGGTGCGTGGAGGCGTTCTCCAGAGCGGAGAGCGCGAGCTTACTGGTGACTGATATGAAGCATCAGCACATCACTCAGATCTGGCCGTCAGACCCAACCTTGTTCTAGCAACTTCCCTGCTAGTCCGGGTGCTGTCAGCAAGATTTTACAGCACAGAACCCGTAGAATTGTCGGTTGCAGGAAGCAGAGCCGGAGACGTCCTCACAGCCAGACTCTGGCAGACAGGCCCAGCCGGACACCGAGGCCAGAAACCTGAGTCGGGGAACCCCTTATCTCTAAATCTTTCCTTGGAGGGAAAAAAAAGTAGGAGGGGAAAAAAATCTTTCCTTGGGGTTTCAGGTCTCCGCAATCCCTGAGGTTTCGGGAGTGGCACCTCGGGCCCCTGAGGTTTTTGATAGGAGACCTTGCAAGGGTTTGTGACTTGCAGCCATCTATGCTCTGTCCATGCACGGATGTCTTGACATCGCGCATCCTATGGGAGTTCTTTACTTGCGAATAGCACGCTGTAAACATACACAACCCACTGTGAGCGCCCAAGGCTTTGATCAAGTCAGGTGTGACACAACAGAACAAGTCAGGTAGAAGAGACCTTCATCTTTGTCCCGACATTGTCTTTTGTGTAGAACATACTCGCCCTAACTTGACAGCTGGGAGGACAGCGACAGGGACAGCGATGCCGAAAATGAAGGCTGCATCGTGGCAGCAGAACCCGGGCCCTAGACTGCCAAGTCAGGCTGTCGAACAGTTGCCTTCAGAGACTCCTATAGAAAGCATGCATGTGCATGCATATATGTTTGTGGCAGAATGTTTTGGTACGTACAGCATTTGCGGTTTAACGAGTCAGTAATAACCTGTTCTGCTGGCTTCTTTGGCCGATCCTAGTACTGTGCTTATCTTTTTTCACTCGCGTCACGAAGGACGTGTCGGTCGAAGCTGGGTTCTTCGAAGAAGGGATCTGTCATAGTTCGTGTTGTGCTTCTTGCTCATTGGGATGGGCTATCACTCGTGTGTCGTTTTGATCCAGCTGTCCTACCACAATGAACTTCTGTAAGCTTGCTTCAGTCTCGGGTTTTTGGGGACTCCTTGCGGAGACAAGCGGTACGTGAGAGTTTCCGACCTTGGCAGACTGTTAAGCTGCAAACCACATCTTCGCTGGTCCATTGTACGGATCTCGAATTGGCAAAGTTTTGAGCAGGGCAGGAGCGAGAGAGAGGATGACTGTAACTCCAAGTTCCACATCAGGGCTTATGGGGTCGTGTTCAGGCTTGCGCATTTCTACGCGACGGTTTTGGAAACAGGATTGGGCCCAACTGTCTGCGAGCCGATTTTCTGGCTTTGCAAGAGCATGAGCTGCCTTAGTTACCGATGCGAAGCTCGAAAAAATAAATACGTACCGCCTGAGCTCTGAACTTGCGGCTCCAACCACAGAAAGCAGCAAGGCATCCGCATCTTCGTTTGCATCATGGCTCGGGGTGTTGAGTTGAGCTTGCCACTCGACAGCAGTCTTGGTCTTGTGTTTCGCAGATTTCGCGGTAGGGTTCTTGGGACTCCTTGTCCGTCTGCAGCTTGACGCGAAAGCGTGCCCGACCACATACTGAGCACATCAAGACGTAGGTCGTGCCTCTGAGCTCCGTCCACCGCTCCAAGTGACTGCACCTGACTTGGGTTCTTCCTCGGTTCCGGGCCCGGGCTGCAGAGGCTGGGGAGGGGCTGGGAGTGCTCGAAGCCTCGTCCCGCTCCAGCTGCAAGATTAGGAGCCTGCCTGTCGCTGCTACAATCGGGGAGGTCATGGCCAAGTTGGAGGACCAGCTGGGCTAGCTTCAAAGCTCTAAGGTATAACAATGGGGCTGCTATGCCCGATAGCCTTCTGCATTGAAGCGTTCTTGGGCCTTGAAGAACGTGTTTGGGTAAACTTTGGCCTTCGAGAAAAGAGCTTGTTGGGCTGAGCCTTCAACCGTGTGGGAGAACCAAGAAGCAGGCAAAGACCGGAAGCATCAGCCTTTAGAAGGAGGGCAAGGCTCGTATCAGTAGCTGCGTCGTGTCCAGCCCTTGCAGACCACATAGTTTCGGTATATTTGGGTACTCTCATCAAAACCTGCACCTGTACACCCGGAACTCTGAACCTCAGGCTCGTCCTGGCAATGTAGGAGGCAAACAGCTCCTTCATCCTCCCCTTCTCACTGTAAGTCTTGAGTAAATACCGAGAGCTCACAGCTCCGAAGCCGAAAGTCCAGACAGCACCCGAATCGTCAGGAGCTCGAGGGCGTAGAGCATGGCACGCAGCACCTCGGTTTTGCCATCCGCCCTGCGTTGCCGGTGTTTGTCAGCTTTGTCGAGGCTTCAGGACGATGTTGAAGCTTTATGGGGGTTCCCAAGTCTGTTGTCGGAATAGAGTTGCTATTAATGCCGTGGGCCACGCCACCCTCTCTTCACAGAAACCTCACAAAGCCTACAATCCCGAAACCTTATAAGCCCCTTTCACCAGACCCCAAGAGTCTGGTATGTGTAGTTGGGCATCAATGCGGTGATCGCCTGATGCATATAGAAAGCTGACAGATGATAAACCCCTGCTTTCAAACCCCAACATATTTATAGCAGGTGAATATGAAGCTCCTAAGCCGAAAACAACTGTGAAATTCTTAGTGGTCGGTAAGTACAGTACGTGTGCAGCTCGCGTTTCAATGTGTTTCGTTTATATTTCGTTTCCCAACTCCTGTGCCGGATGGAGTGGGCAGTCAGCTTGCACAGGCATGGAGCTCGGAGTGACTGTGCTGCCAATTTTCCGAGGCACTTGTTCTCGCTGTCGCGGCCGTGGAACCTTTTGCCCGAGGACCCGCGCGCAATCCCCGATTCTTCGGACACGCGCGTCTTGGTTGAGCCGTCCTGCTGTCGACGGCCCGTAAGATTTGATGAGAATGATGCCCCCTGTCTTGTGCTTGAGTGTCGTGCGTTTAAGGTCTGGAGAATCATGTGTTCGATGAAGTTTAGTTTAAACGCGTGCCCCCGGCAAAGCACTTCTACTGTATAAACTATGCTGAACGAACCCCCTGCCGGCAAGTGTCTATGAAAGAGGCATTGCCGTGAAGCCTGAACGCTCGAACACAAAAACCCAAACTCCAGCAGGAAGTGTTGGAAGACGGCGCCGAGCTGTTTCTATCGAGCCCCGAAGATGAGCGCATGCTGTCACTGCTTCCAGTTTCTCGATGTCAAAGGGTTTTAGCAATTCAGGGCATGGTAGCCTGTGGTTAAGGAGGAACTACAGATGACTACAGAATTTCGTAGCTGTTGCAATCTTTTGCTCTCATTCTTCTTCTGAGGCTCATGCCTGCCATTAGCCATGCGGTCCGGACATTAGACATGAGTGCGGGGGCGCCCGCTGTTACATCGTGGAGTAGAGCAGCTTTGGTTGCTGAGACTTACGGCCCGAAGGCATCATGGGCTTATCGGCTTATGAGTTATAAACTCGACGTCGCCAGCTTCGCTTCAGGAAAAGAGCATTTTGGCCCAACGACTTATTGTAGCTTCGGGCCAAAGTTTTCCGCGCAGAAACTTGCAGATCAGGAGCACATCCGGCCCCACTTGAACCCGGCATCTCTGGTGGATGTGGTGCTTGATTTGGACCGGAAGCCCGTGGTCCACGAGCGAGACGCCCAGGGTATCCCGTTCCTGAGCAGTATGTGTTCGCTTTTTGAGGCTGATCTTCGTTTTTGGAAGAAAGGATGACCGCAGGCCAGTTTTAGGCTTGCTTCGCCTTGAAGGACATATCTAGAACTAGTCCAAAACCCTGAGGTTTCAATTTGATATGAACTATTGGACCTACTGCCCAGCATCGCGTACTCAGCCAAGCAGGAGGCAAAACAAAATTGATATGTTTGCCAAGGAAAGCTGTGCAAACGTGTCCTCGATGGTTGCCCACTTGTACAGCAAGAAGACTTAGATGCTGCAGAAGCTCACGAACTGCTAGCCGGACGTTGGACGAAGGATTGAAAACACTAACCATGGGGCTATCGTTGCCAGTCTTATCATCTTTGTTATGCTGTTCAGTCACTATTGCATGTGTGTAAGAGATTGGGAAGTGAAGTCCCTCACGCCATAGCCCCTGGCAGTGCATGTAACAATAATGCTTACGTTCCAGGTTCCCACCGCACGGTCTGAAAACGTCTTTGGGGTGCATAATGTAGCCACGGTCGAGTGCAGCTCGGGGCTGGATTTCTGAGACACGATCCGATGGCTTCCTTTTTGGCTCCCGGGTTTTGGGATCTGGGTCGGGGTTCATGCATTGGTCCTGCGAAGTGGCCAGGGATCCGAAATATTGGGGCCTGGATAATTAGCAATACTAGGCTTCCCGAATACAAGCAAGTTACATACCCTAGACCGTATTTTTGATTAGTAAGGTTCCCGAACCTTTGCAGGATAACCGCTCTGGCGTTTCGGGCACTCTCCACCGGGTGGCCCGGATTGTGGATCACTATGGCGGCCGAAGCCTGACTGGACTCACACTTCGCATGGCACATGCTATGTATGGCCTCGCGGAGAATGTGCCGCAGCTGCGCAGAGTTATCGAGGACGGCGGTTCGATCATCTGGGTTCGGATCTGAGCCACGGTGACAGTAGCCGGCTGACCGAAGACTTGGACTCGGGATGAGGTTGGAAATGGGATTTCACAGTCAAGTCACAGTTGCAAGTTAGCCTTGGGCTCTCCGCGTCTCTGCGCCGGCTCATGTTTGGTGCACACAAGTCACAAGTGTTTAGCTCCATTACTGCAGAGACATCAGGGCCCCAAACCTTTTCTGTTGACCGCTTTTTGAAGGATGGAAAGTCGCTTCTGGTTCTGGGGCCCCCCGGCTGCGGCAAGACGACCCTCCTGCGCGAGGTGGCACGCTCCCTGAGCTACTCGACTCTGAAGATATCGTGCTGGAGCCTTTCTCAGGACTCCGATGTTTACGACTAGCTATCGACTGCTGAGACTCGAATCGCCGCCTGAGGCGAAGAGTTCAACCGGCGCGTGTTTGTCATCGACACCTCGAGCGAAATCTGTGGGTCTCTTTGCGATACATTGGCTCGAGATGATTTGACCAATACGGAGGTTTGACTAGATATATCCGTATGCAACCCATTTCCCACATATGTATATATATATATATATGTATACTTGTGTGTGTGTTTATTTACATACATACATACATAATTACATACATACATGATTACGGCCTTTGTATTGTCATCTGGTAGAGCTCGCTCTGTTAAGCCTCGGCTCTTGCTGCGATGTCGTTTTGGAATGACCAAAGTGCATGGGGTGTATGCAGTTGTCCACTCAGATCCGCTTCAAGTAGGGCATAGATAGATGGATATGTCAGCATAGCATGGCATAGCATAGCCCAGAGCAGCAGAGCAGTGCAAGGCAGGGGAAGGCAGGTCAGGGCAGGGTAGGGGGTAGGGTTGGGTAAAGTAAGGTAAGGTAGACAGAGAGATAGGCAGTTAGATAATTAGAGAGGTAGGTAGACAGATCGACCATGAAATGGGTAGATAGACGGATAGATAGATAGGTAGATAGTTCGATGGACAGATGGATATCTGGATAGCTACATAGCTGTAGAGTTAGATAGCTGGTTAGTACATAGGTAGGCAGGTAGATAGATGGATAGATGGAAAAAAAGACTGACAAACGAATGGGTAGATAGTGTGATGGACGAGAGAGAGAGAGCTCGCTTGCTTGATTGATTGATTGATCGATTGATTGTGAGCGGGCCATGCTTCGTCTAAACCTGAACCCTGGGCCCTGAAGGTTCGGCAGAAGCGCGCATGTTGCGGTCGGCCGAACCACGCGAAGGATGCAAGTGGCGGACAGGAGCCTCCAGCACCAGGACATGCTGGAAGCAGCAGCTCGGCGCCTTTGGAGTTGAACGGTCCGAGTTCTTTTTGAAATTTTTGCGCAACTGCTGACATCGCAGAGCGCATTGGGCGGCCAGAAGCCGCCAGACGTCAAATGCCCCGACGGTAGTAGGCAGGTATTTTGGACGATGCAGCGGCCCTGTAGGAGCAAGTTGCAAGTACAGATGGTCAGGTTAAGATCGCGATACGGTACAAGCTTGAAAATTCGACATGTGGATGTGAGGGCTTCATGCCTGCCACGCGTGTGTCGCATTCATGCCTGCCGTGGGCTGCTAGTCGAGCGCAAAGTGCAAAGGTACAGAATCATACACCGGAGGTGCTGGCCGCTTCGCTGCAAAGAGGTTGCGGAGGGATGCGTTTCTTTGGAGAGTCCAATTGGCTGTGAGGGTTCTCATCCAGATTGGCCGGGCAAGAACATGTAATTGGGGAATATTGGGGAAACTCGACAGCAAGTCCTGTTGTCAGAATGTACGAACCATGCAGGTCATTGACGAGATTGGAAGCCAGGAGGAAGTGGAAGCAGCATGCCGCATCGGTTTCAAAGGTATCGCTTTGGTCGCCACTGCGCATGCAAACAACTTAAAGGAGGCCATGGACAACGTGGCCCTGCAGTCCTTGTTCGGTGGTTTTCAGACCAGCACAGTGTCAGACCAAACAGCCCAACGGTCTGCGGACGGTCGCAAGTTTGTGGAGCAGCGGCGCAGTGCACCCGTGTTCAAGAGCCTGGTCGAACTTGGCCGTGGATCTGGAGATGAGTGGGTTGTTTACGAAGATCTGGAAGGTGCCATCGATATGATTCTTGGTCAGGACAGCAAGACTAAACTCTTTCGTTGTCCTCAAGTGAAACAGCGAAGCAGTAGAACTTGGTCCGCAAGCAGTCGCTTTGATAACAGCCTTCTATGCTGAGCCGAATGCACCGCTCGTGAAGCCCATGGCCCATATCCCACAGTAATTATAGTCTTATATCCTGTGGGCTTATAGGTCGTTTAGACTTGAAGCATTCAAGTGTCAAGGATCTTGGCAAGGAAGCCTGGCAAAGGGTCTCGGGTGCCCGCGCCCAGCCACATACGGATGGCCAAGCCAGGGCCAGGCCAACGAGTCGGCAGAGAGATGCAGGAGCTGACACCCCCAGCTCGCAAGGCCCTTCTTCGGGACCTTGAATTCAACATCA
Organism: Symbiodinium sp. clade A Y106; assembly: GCA_003297005.1. NCBI lineage: Eukaryota > Dinophyceae > Suessiales > Symbiodiniaceae > Symbiodinium > Symbiodinium sp. clade A. Next base: position 18,422 of record BGNK01001455.1, on the reverse strand, counting down.
GGTTTAGTTTGGTAGTTAGGCTTCTCTTTGGAGTCGTCAAGGATGCATGCTTCAGTCTTAGCGCCTCTGGCTAGAGGGGTTTCGTGTTCCGGATTGCGCCCTCTATGTTTCCTTCGGCATGATAGGTCGAACAGATCGCGGAGACGGTCCCGTGCATTCCCGAAGTCGGTGGAAGGATTGCGCCGGAGGAGCTGAAGGCCCGGAAATCCATGCGAGACCGCGAAATTTCAGGCAGGGCCGGTGCAAGCCGTTTGCTCGACAGAGCATGGCACTCTCTTGACCGGTTTCGTCCATGTGGAGGTCTGCTCTATCTATTGTCCATGGCTGTCTATATCTACATCTACATATCCCTAGCTCTACCTACATCTTCGTCTGTATCTGTATCTACACCCAAACCTACATCTACATCTATGTGAATCCGTACCTGCCTATCTACATCTATCTATCTATTTATGAATCTCGCTCTCTCTCTCTCTATATATATTTTTTGTTTATGTATTTGTATACATACATACATACATGTATACATACATACATATGTGCCACCCGCCCCCCTCCCCCCCTGCTTCTCCCCCCCTTTCTCCACCCTTGTTAAGTGGAAATGGACCGAGTGTCCCGAGGCCCATGCCTGCTCTCGCACCCGCTTTTCCTTCGTAGATTCTGCCTAATGTTGTTTTGTAGCTTATGCTGAAGCGTTTAAACATTTCCCAAATCGCCACACGAAGCATTTAGGATAAGTTCACTCAGTGACTGACAGATTTCCACAGGGATGTGCACGATAAAATACATGGTTTCACGCTTCCGAAGGGGTCTTTGTATAGCTGAACAGTAGCTGAATTGGCTTGAGTTTCAAGGGAGCGTCGCCGAATATTGAAGATTTCCGAGAAAGTTTTGCGGAATCTGCGATTGCATGGCGAGCGGCTTGAACCGGTTTGAGTTTGAAGCCAATCCATCGTAAACTGCAGACCTGTCAAACTTTCCGGGAAATCTTCAATCTTCGGCGGACCGACTTGAAACCCAAGCTGTTTCAAGCCGGCTGGGTTTTGCGGCGCTGACTCTGCGTAAATCGAAGATTCCTGTCAGACGATCTTCGATCTTCAATCTCTGGTGGACCGGTTTGAAACTCAAGCTTTTTCAAGCAGGTTGAGCGGCTTCCCATCTAAACTTGAAATGTATGATGATAAAGATCGAAAAGAAGAGAGGACTGATCCACAGCGGCAGGGGTTCCTGTTGGAAACGATCGCAAGGGTGGATTCACAGGATTTACAGCTAAACAGGTGGATAAGGCGGGGTAGTGTGTGTCTGTCAGTTAGTCTGTTAGCGTTGGCCTTACCTATCTTGGAGATTGGCTCAGTCATCTACCGTTTGCCCGTTTGCATAGCTGAACTAGAAATAATGATTATGTATGCGAAGACACAGACCAACACCGAACAAACATGCGTGCATGCATGTGTACATGCATGCATGAGTGTATACATACAGCCATACACTTACATGCATATGAACACACATCTAGGCCAGAATCCAGGCTGGAAGTTTCACATGTGATTTGCGTACGACCATGTGTGCAGTGTGCATGCGTTTAAGTTTGTTGGTTCTCGAATGCCTCTCTCGAGTTCAGATCTGCTCGATCATTGCATGAGCCTAACTCGGATGCTTGCACAACGAGATGCTGCAACTTTCGCAATATGTGAAGCCTGCCGTCCATCTGCACTGCGAGCCGCCTGAAAGCAGGTCGAGCCTACCGCTTGTGCTTCGACGGCGGCGTGGATGGGGGACACCATGGACCTGGTGGTGCAGGCATCGTGCGGCTTGCGGGTTTGCCTTCTGAAGTTTCTTGTTGCGGACGCTTTCGGGTGAAGCAACTTTAGGATTCCTGTTCACGTGAGCGATGCTGAAGCCTTGTGGTGAGGGTGGCAAGCGCCTAGCATAGATCTTCACATTCCACCACTCTCCTTTACCGCTCCTTTGAGTCTGTGTTGCAGCAACACAGCCACCACATTGGCTAGTGCTTGAGTATCTTGAAATACCAGCGGTAATCATTCTGACACACACCCACTCGAGTGCTGCCGAATGCTCCGAACAGACTCATAACACCCACGTTTCCTGACTCTGTGCCTCTTTCACGGTACAATCATTAAGAAACTAGGCCAATAAGTCCTTCGCAGACCCTACAATTCCGATAATGCCTGAGCCCTGCAGAGTCCTGCAGCCAACAGGAGCCATCCTCCGTCGGCTTCGGGCGGGCACAGGCCATCCGGATCGGCGGACTGGGAAGACGTGGATGCTGCACCTCGGGCTTTTGGTTGACTTGTGGAATGTGGGGGTTTCTCATGAGTAGCAGGCCTGCATGCGCCTGCAGAATCCTGCAGATAATTTCAAGCGTATGCTTTGTTTTAAGTTTCGTTTCGTTCTGTGCATGACCGTTTGCTGATGCACGGATACGACAGAGGCTTGCTACATCAGTCTTTTGCCTTTACTACTTGTGTTTGGCTGTTCCGGGAATCTGGTTCTGAACTCTTCAAGCACGGTACAGTAGGGGAAGCCCGAGATTCCTGGCTGAGTGTTGATCTTTGTAGGGCGGGATGATATTGGAAGGAAATATTTTGCAGAAAGGTAACAGCCGACGTGTGTTTACTTCATCCTGTGATCCCGTGAATGGCCAGGTACCATCCGAAATCCTGTCCAGAGCTCATGGAGTATGCTGGCCTGCTGATTGGGCTGCGTGGTATCAAGCAGAGTTTGCCCACCTTGCAGCCGGCCCCGGAGGTGATTTTCATCGAAGGCATTGCTGAGAGCGTTCTTGGGGCGTTGACTTGGGTTGGGGGAATCCGCCGCCTTTCATGCGGGACTCCAAGTTGTCGGGCTCAGGGAGTCAGGGAGGCCATGTTTGCTACTCAAGCGATGAGCATGAATCAAGGTTTCCGAGGGTTGGGTCGAGTACGTGTCAAAAGCCATGCTAGTTGCTCTTCGGGTCTGTTCGGCAATAGAGTTGTCCGTTCCATGCTGCATGACTTAGACGGGCATCATCCCTTTAAAGCTTATGCTGGCCGCAGGCGACTGCAAGCTTGTAGTCGACCGCCACGGCGGAGGTCCTGTGGCGCAGAGCTTGCGCAGTGAGCATCCCGATGTCGAAGCAAAGCTGGAGCCCTGGAGGAATTGTTGAAAAAAGCTCGTGAAGCTTCCTGACCAAGCCTTGAACCCCTTGACTAACTACTGCCCGCATGCACAATAGTAAGTGTAATAACCCAGTATGCTCATGGCTACTATGAAATTAGGGAGCTGGGCTTCTCTTGTCGGTTACCTTGTCAGCGTAGGATGTGCCCTCAGCTGGCTTGCATTTGTGATTCGATAAGGTGACGGCACGAACTGCAGCGTAGAGTCCTAGTGCCCGCAGCCCGGACTGAGCGTCTCTGGAACACCACCCCATATTTGAGTTCTCCTCAACCCAAACAACCCAACACCTTTGATCACAAGCGTGTGTTTGCCAATTGAAGCCGCAAGCTGCGGATGAGGATGCTTTGGCACAACTGGTGGACGAGGCAGGTTGGTATCATGTCGGGGTTCGTGATAGTGGTGCAGGGCATAGAGGTCGGAGGTAGGCTGCTCAACAAGTCTCTTGAATCCTCGTACTTGACGGTTTGTTGGAGCCTCGTATGTCACGGTTTCTCTCAAGCAGCCCACCTTACTTTTGATCCTCTCACGCAGGTGAAGCCTGAAACAGCAGCGGGGTGCGTCTTTCTGGCAGGCAATACGGCAGCTGGAGAGGAAGAACGTCACGGTCGATCTTGTGAAGTAGCTTTGCCATGTTTTCCTACCCTGCAACCCACTAGATCGTTTGCCAAGCCGAAGACTAGGGGTCCTTAATTCTTTAAGTTCTGCGAAAAACCTAGCAACTCCTGAAGCGGGCTCGCAATGCCCTAATTGCTAAAGCCCGAATGGCCTTGGCACAGAATGAATAGATAACGGCACGCCACTTGCCGAAGCCGTGACTCAGCAGAACAGTTCACCTGGGCTGGAGGTGTGCCCAAACCTGCAACTGAAGAACGGCAAAGGTTGCAAAGCGTCAAGTTCCCTGAAGCAATGTCCCGCGACCCTTCTTCATGAAGCAGTGCTACGCAAACGTGTATATGTTAGCTTCCATGCGTCACGGGTCCTTGTCCCAGAGTACACAGCCCTCGCTACACACAAGGTGGCGCAATCGGGGAAGGAACAAGGCGGCCGACCGGCTCTCGCACGAAGCTCGAGACGCTCGGAATGCAGGTAACGAGCCGAAGAATTTGGTTTTGGGGTTCTGCAGGAGTTGAGTCCCCAAAATTTTCGATATGCTACCTTCTCAAGAGACAGGGGGTTGTTTGGCAGATCGTTTGTCTTCTTAACAATTCTTTCCGGTGCAGACTTCGGCTGGCATCGGAAAGAGCATGGTGGAATGCCGCGGACAGTTTCATGATGTTCCATGCAACGCAAGCATTTGTGTGTGCCGCGGCTCCTTTCTCGTTGCAGGTCCGCTGAAAGCGACCTGAAAGAAAACAGATGTTGGTGCGGGTACCGACTGTGTGGGGAGCATGAAAGCCGTGGATTTGTTTATGTCCAAGCCTTTGTCTGACTGGGCGCGCCCTTGGCGATGCTGCGTGCATCGTAGCAATGACGACGATCTTGTTCAGAAATTATAATATAGTAAGCAATATCCAAGTCGCAAGTCTGCAGCTCCTAGAAGGAAACCGCGGTTGTTTTCCAAGCTAGTCTACATGCCCAAGCCTGGAACCCTGCAGCCTTCGCCTAGCCTCCTCAAAGCAAAAGGAATGGCAGCACAGCACTTTCGAGCTCGAGTCGGAGGTCTTTTCACTTCTGAGAGCCTTTGAAGTCAGCCAGGTCCCAACCGTCTGGCATCTTGGCCTTTTAGTCTTTTTTGAGAACTTGTGAAACTTGGGGGCTTGAGGTTTCGAGCGGTGTTCTGGGCTCATCGCAGCGAGGGTTGAAGGTTAAGCAGCTTAATGGAGCCTCAGGACTTGGAAGGGGTTCCGTGACTCCTCCTGTTCTTTTCGCGTGTATGCAACTGTGAGTTCCAAGCGAAGAGTGCAGGCCTGTTCACGAGGAAGGTTTGTTGGGCTTCTGCGGGCAATTGTAGTTGAAAGGCAGTCCGTGAAAGTCCAAAGCAACCCCCGTCCTGGTTAAACTTTCGAACTCTACAGACATCTTTGGACCCTGAGCCGATCAGGAAGTTGGAAGTTTCAATGTCAGCCGAACATGCCCTCCAAGGCAGCTCAAAGAAGTCCATCCAATGCTGCGCATCCAGGAGGGCACCGGGCGCCAAACCAAAGTAACAGCCACAAGACAATGAAATTGAACCCCCGCGCCAGCCCCACGAACATGGATGTTTGTTCCATCCAGGGGGGCGTCGTGATGCACCCGCGGCATCTCGTCGGACTTGTGGGCTTCGAGTTGAAACCGGATTCGGCCGACGGATCCTTCAGCATTTCGGCGGCGGCCTCAGACTCAGCTTGCGGTTGACAGGGGCAGTTGTAACCATTTGGAGTGTACTGCACCCTGCTATGTTCGACGACGACGCCTTTGCTGAGTGGCACAGTTCCCTGCAGGATGACTCAGCACATAGCAGCCTCCACCGAACCTGGCAGTTTACCGTGGTTTCGGAAGTTATTCCGACAGCATTCGAAAGCTTATAGACTTCGTATAGATCATGCTCGCAAGCAGGTGCAAGTTGACGGAAGATGGAGCAAGCATGATTCCTTTTCGCTGGGCCTGGTCCCGTCTGGTGCTGCCGACTTTACTCGGGCGCAGGGCTTGATCGCCGGCGAGATTGGCTTCTGGCATCTCATCCGCATGTTACTGAATTCATTGTAGGTCCATACATTGCGGGTGCGCTGTAGGCCACTGGTGTCCCATGGTCACACCGGACCTTTGTTTGGAGTTAGAATAATTGGATCATGTGTGTTTGCAGGTGCACGCAGTACGACATTCGTAGACTGCTAGATGAATGGATAGATGATGCTACTAGAATCGATGAGCGAGAAGGTCGAAGCATGCATCGCTGGACCTGATCGTCTACATGTATAATACACATACGGATGCAGATGATTCGACCGCACAGAGGGACCTGAAATACCAACATTGAAATACTGGCTGCCCTTGAAAAGCTAGAGACTGAGGTTTAGCCCCAAGTCGGGCAACATTTGTGGGATGCTCGGAGGGCAGAAGGCGGAGTTCGTGCTGCCTTCGTGGATGGGCAAGCTCACCGGGTCAGTCGCAGATGCTCCCCTTGTTTATGTGTACAGTGTGGGAATCAGGCTGTACCCAGGGTCTTCTTTGCAGCCTAAGGACAGGAAGAAAGCATCACTTCTGCCAGGCACCAGGTGGGGCATGACCTACAGGCGAGGAAGCCTTGAACTGTTCATGGCGATGCCTGACAGCGAGCTGGAGTCTTTGGGGTGCGTGTATCTCGAACGCAGAGCAGGTTGCTACGACCGCTGGCCATGCCGTGTATGCCGTCGGAGTCGGGGAGCATAGATATCAGCTATGTAATGTTTTGCCGTTGCGTCAGATCGGCTACAACCAACCCACCAGTAGCACGCTGGTGACAGGACGAGGTGAAGATGGAGCTTGATTAAAGTGCATTGCTTACTTTAAACCACGCGGTGTCATCGTAGCGTGCCGCCGCTGCTCAGATACTGCTAGTCAGTACGAAGAAGAAGCAGGGATTGATATTCGTGCTAGTGATCTTGATGATCCTGCTGATGTCGATTGTGATGGGGATCTTCAAGAATTCAAGAAGAAGAAGAAGATTCGTCATGTGTACTGTGAAGGGAGTTTTCTATGAGTATTAGCTTACACAGGATGACACTAGCGTGAAAAACAATGATTTCTCATGATGTTTCACCATTGCGACCTGAGTGGCTAATGTCGGTCAGGATTGCCGCATTGTGGGCATGACGATGATAAGTCTGATGGGCATAGCGATGACCATAACAATCATGACGACGACGATCCCGACCATGCCGACCACGGCTACGACGTGAGTTGGCGGGGAGCTCCCACGTGCTGTGTTCTTCAAGACGTGTGTGCAAGGCAAAACTAGCTTGAAGCGGTGCTGTGTTTCTTTGTGAAATCTCGGTAACAGGTGCTTTCGACAGTCAGAAAGTGTCATACAAGGCCAACGAGCGGCTTTGCACAGTATGAGTGAGGCATTAAACTGATTGTGAATCTATCAGATCTAAAGTAGAAGCCAGAAAGTTGGAACATCATTCTCCTCCTGCCCTTAAGGTAAAGTATAGGGGATCCTAGCACTAATCATCCTAAACCCATGTTCCAACTTTCTGGGATTCACTATATAGTTTTCACAGTCATTGCCAGAACATGTGTTCTTGATGGCAGATTTCAAGGCAATGGCCCTGGGGCGAAGTCGTGCCACAGCGAACATACTCGGCGGCAGTCTTCTTCAAGCCGAGGCCCCACTTCCGTGCCAATGGTCCCAGTACACTTTAACTCAAATTTCTGAATCTTGCTGCGATGTCAACGTAACGTAAGTCCAAGCACTTGCCCCCCAAGATTGGGGAGGGCTTCAGGTGGGTTGGGGATTCTTGGAAAAGCAGGCGCAGTGGCTCTGGTTCTATTGGCTGGCCGACGACCGAGAAACCGAAATCGATCAATTTTATTGGCCGGCCACCGTCAAGCCCCTGCCAGCCATGTCTTCCTTGCTTGCGGCTACTGGGAGACGGCCTCGCTGCCTTCCGCACGCGGGGCTGGAAGTTGTGGGGTGAGCATCCAGGGCTGGGCTTCCTGTACCAGCTGCCAGAGGCCGAAGCACTACACGTCCGTTGCTGCAGGCCTCGCTGATCCGACAGTGACACCATGCAGCGAAGCACTCTTTTGCCTCCGTGGTTTGCGTGGACAGGTTGTTTTGGTGGGTTTATGCGCTTCGAACTTGTGGCTGGCCGCTGTGTACGTGTGTTTGTTTTCTTGAGTTGCTTGCTTGTGCATGGGTGAGAGTTGGGACGGGCGGGATACGGCGGGATATTGTGTGTGTGTGTGTGTGCGTTTCTTGCGTGAAGTCTTGTGGTGTGGTGTGATCGGAAAGTCTGCGAACCTTTTTCCAAATTATCTTCTTGGACATTCGAACTGGCCAAGAATAGGATCGTGGATGGAGTTTGGCTGGCGCTGGCGTGGTGATTTGAGGATGATGTTTCGATGGTTTGTTGATGCCAGGCTTGGAGGCTCATGCTCTCGTCAGGATGATCTTTGGGATCACGATGGTTCTCGCAGAAATGCATATCCTAGTGACTTAGTGATTTCCTTTTTGTGGCTTCCCATCTTCTCATGATACTATGTGTGTTCATTTCCGTCCTTTCGGTGTAGTGAGGTTGTTTTTCGTGCTTGTGAGTTGGTGCAGGAAGTGTTTCGCACTGCGCAGCCGGGATATGGATGCTGAAAATTTCCTTCGCGAGCTGGAGATCGACAACCTCGTAGACTATTTGGAGTGGCATCGGAGACCTGTGCTGGACACTGGCCTTCCAACCCTAGAGATTAGCCGGGGTGTTGAAGTCTCCGCCAGAGACGTCCTCTTCCCACAACGTCGTTTTGAACGATCTGGGGTCCAGTTTCGTAGCGGTGGAAGGCGCCTAGCTCTGAAAGTGCGCGGAAAGTGGACCAACCGAGAGAGCTTCCTGCTCGGCATTACTCCCGAACGGTGCGACTTTCAGTCACAAAGTTGTATGGCTGACCTGGGCTTCTTTTTCTCGCCGCGAAGTCGTAGTGCGATTGGCTTAGATGGCACAAACTTCTCTTGGCCAGATTCCCTGGAGGAAGTGTGGTGCCAGCAGCTTGAGGAGCAAAGCAAAGTCAAATTTGACGAAGTCGTTGGCACGCTACCGCTGGAACATCGAGAAGGTGTTTCCTGGTGTATCCAAAGAACGGATGAGAACGAACTGGCTGTCTTCTACAAGCCAGCTGCACCCGTGAAGGGCATCGATTACAATGAGTGGGCGATTAGCTGCATGGAAGGAAGTTGTTCGTGCTTCAGGGACAATGTTAAGCTTACCTTGTTTTTTGTGGAGCTAGCGCGAATTGCAGCAAGGTACTGCTGGGCTTAGTGCCATGGAAGACTTCAATTCTGAAGCAGTGGGACCACTGGTTCTTCACCATCGCGTTCAAGCCTCTAGCTGGAGGTTTCACGCGTGACTCCCTTCCGACTCGCAAGACCCTCAGCTGCTTTTGCTCCGCCTCACTCAGATCTGTATCATTCACCGCAGTTTCTCCGTAAATCTAGACGTGTCAAATTCATACATGGTAGCCCTTTCGAAGTGTCACTCGTCCAGGTGTGCCTGGCCCTTCTCTTGGCCATGGCTGCGGCATGAACTCTCCATCTCCGCGAGAGGCTGGGGATCTTCCTCGTGTCGAAGTGTTGTCAGAGGAGGCCCGCGAAGAAGCTTTTTTTTCCGGCTCAGGGCTCAGTGTTTAGGCGGGTACACGTTATTAAGGTAGCTAGGGCCGGCAAGGTTGCCTGGGGGAAGATGCAATATCAGTAGCCTGTGGATCCGAGCTCGAGGTTCTGAGCTCGCCTCCGGACACCGGGGTCTGGGTTCATCAGGGGCGCAGAAGTTTCGAGCCATGCCCTGGCAAAAAGAAACGATCCAGTCCTGCAGGACCTGGCTGGAGACTTCTTCGGCACGGCTCCCTCCGTCGAACGGGATATTGACGGCTGCAACTTCCGCTGGGACGGTCCGAAAGTTCTAGTTCAGCGACTGCGCGCCTGTGCTCCTTCTGCTACTGTCGAGGCCTCAGGAGTGCGAGGGTGGGTCTTATCCTCCGCTGCCCCTTTTCGCTGACCCCCTATTGCTGCCCATTTCTATGCCAGCATGCCAAGCGAGCATGCTTTCGGAATCAGAAATTTCAACTGAAACCTGCCGACGGGACCGGCTCACGACTAATCAGCTCGGTGGGTGGACGGGTCGACCTGTTTCCCACGGGTCAGGCGCAAACCGTTGAGATTCATCGTTCATCTGGTGATCGACTCCATCATGAAGCCTCGAGCCACTGGTTACGAATCAGCTGATCGTCTGGCAGTCCCGGAATAGTGTTGAACAGCTCAGTAGTGGAGCTTCGTATGCACCCCTTTTTGCAGTCTCGCCACGCAAACAGACTTTTGTAATAGTATACAGTTCTCACCTAAACGATGTTGGGGATGTTGTGACGAGCAGGTGCTGCTGGGCGCTCAAAGCATTAGCTGCCATTTGTTGCAGGGGTGTGTTGACGCACCCTCGCGATATGTGCAGCTGCAGCTGAAACAGAGTCAAGACAGTTCTCTGTCTTTCAAACTCCGCCCCAGGTGGAGTTTGGCACACCTTTGTGTGCATCGCAGTGGGGAAAAGAGAAAGAGGCTTTTGAAGTGCATCCTTCGACATGCTTTAGGTGTCCCGGAAAGAGGCGGAGGAGAACTTCGAGGCCGGTCCGAAACAACGACGTGACGTCTCGTCTCTGCATTGCAGATAGCGGCTTGCGGAACCCTGACTCCAAGCTTTGCTTTCGCATGCTAAGCTGGAACCGGTCGGAAGCAGTTCGGATGCAATGTTCGGGTACGATGAGGGTGTGCTCCAGTAGTTGTTAGCGGCTTGCGGAACCCTAACTCCAAGTTTTGNTTTGCTTTCGCATGCTAAGCTGGAACCGGTCGGAAGCAGTTCGGATGCAATGTTCGGGTACGATGAGGGTGTGCTCCAGTAGTTGTTAGCGGCTTGCGGAACCCTAACTCCAAGTTTTGCTTTCGCATGCTAAGCTGGAACCGGTCGGAAGCAGTTCGGATGCAATGTTCGGGTACGCTGAGGGTGTGCTCCAGTAGTTGTTAGCGGAACCCTAACTCCAAGTTTTGCTTTCGCATGCTAAGCTGGAACCGGTCGGAAGCAGTTCGGATGCAATGTTCGGGTACGATGAGGGTGTGCTCCAGTAGTTGTTAGCGGCTTGCGGAACCCTAACTCCAAGTTTTG
>BGNK01001454.1:125182-135366 GCA_003297005.1 Symbiodinium sp. clade A Y106 | reverse complement strand
CAGCATGATCTCTTTGCAGAGGCTGCGATGATGAGTGGCCCTAATGCGGAGAATGAGACGGTACAGCCGATGGAAATCGTGGCAGTACCCGTATCGGCACCCTTCCAGACCCTATACTTGGCCGAGCCTATCGTGGACACATCAGGAAATGCCTGCGCGGCTACTGGATCAGCAGCTGTCGGGATCGCAACTGGTGGGGAAGAAGACGGAGGAGAGAGCATGGCTCGAGTGGAAGCAGAGGAAGCAGGGGAAATATCTTTTCTCCATTTGATGGATGGAGGGCTAACAACTGTTTGTGGCGATGACCTGTCGGCTAGCGGAGTCGACAAAGGCTCATAAGTAGCCTGCCTCTAAAGGTTGTGCCAACAGGGCACAGCTGCCCTGAGCAGCCGGACCAAAGGTCTGACCTCCTCGTCATGCACTCGGATCGTGCGACGCTCCTGAATGAATACTACTACTATTACTGCAGCCATGACTAAAGCCAGTACAGCTAGTGCTGCTACTACTACTACGACGACGACGACTACTACTACTACTACGACTACTACTCTTACTACCGCCATTACTAGAGCCAGTACAGCCAGTGCNTAAAGCCAGTACAGCTAGTGCTGCTACTACTACTACGACGACGACGACTACTACTACTACTACGACTACTACTCTTACTACCGCCATTACTAGAGCCAGTACAGCCAGTGCTACTACTACTACTCCTACTCCTGCTCCTCCTACTACTACTACTACTACAACTACTACTACTACTACTAGTACCACCACTCCGACTACTACTACTACTACTACTACTACTACTACTACTACTACCACCGACAACGACGACGACTACTACCACTGTTACTACTACTTTGACTAATTCTACTTTTATCGCTATTAGCACAAATAGTACTACTACCTCTACTACTACTACTACTACTACTACTACTACCACCACTACTATAATTATTACTACTACTATTACTACTACTACTACGACGACGACGACTACTACTACTACTACTGCGACAACTACGACTACGACTACTACTGAAAGTTTTTTTGATGGGGACGAAATCTGCGGATGCTCCTAGGCTTTCCTGTCAACTGGTAGAGAGGTTTTTTTGATTGGGAAAAGTTTTTTTGATTGGCTACAAAAGTTTTTTGATTTTTGCGGAAAGTTTTTTTGATTGCATTTTTTTTGATGGGTTTCCCGTGCCGATGACCCATTGGATGATGCGCCAACCACACAACAGACACGCGCAGAAGCAGACGCCGGACACGGCTCGCAGCGGGGTAGCAAACAAAAATGGCAATTGGGAGGGAAGCAAGCCAACAAGCAACAGGGAGGCAGACGCCCGCAACCACAGGAACAAGCTGGACCTGGTTGGGGCGTCCTCTACCAGACCCGTACACACCCCCACCCAAGGCGACGGCCGCTAACTTCGAAGCGGATCGCGCCCTATTTCGAGACTTGCTGCGCCAGGCCGACCAACCCTGGCGGCCTCTGAACCAGCCAAGCCGACCATAGTACCAACCCCGACCCAATGGCGCCAACCACCACCGAAGCAGAAAACACCCCGCCAGGAATCTTCCATCCTGACGTGAGATGCCACTCCTGCCATGTCACCCTTCTGGACCCCGACGCCAGCCGGAGCGGCAGCTCCAACGCCCCCCACGGAGAAGACCGGACCCATGGCGACCGCCCCCCCCCTTCCCAACAAGGCACCACTGGCACCTTTTGGACCGATGGCAACGCCTGTGGCTACTACTGATCACTTACGCCAAGTGCCTTGTTGGTGGCAGAGGGAGACAAGTTCCTTTGTGAACACACGCAGCAAGGCTGGATGCTCCGCGTGGACTACCACTGCACCACAAAGCATCCTGCGCCTGCGAGTCAACAAAGCCAGTGCCAAACAGCGTGAGGCGGCCCAAGCCACAGACCCAGACACAGCCGACCCCGGCACGGACCCGACAGACTCGGCCAGTTCCTCACATGAGGTGCCGCGATCCTACTGCCCACCCCCAGCACAAGGCAACCGACCCGCCACCACCAAGCCAAGCAGCAGCGACAACACAACCTCCAAGCCAGCACCCACAACAACGCAGCGACGAGCACGCGACCCACCACCGGCCTTCGTGGACACACGCAACCTACGACAAAACCAACCCAACAGATTCCACAACCACAGTCAACACCACGCCAAACGCCATCACCAGCACTGGCAAACCAGATGCAGGACGGGCCAAACATCGGCCGACCACCCACCCCCGGCCCCAACCCCCCCGCCCTCCCCGACACCAAAACCCAGCCAAGACATGAACGACCATGACGCCACCGACCTCATGCAACGTACGTTACCACCCCCAAGCCAAAGTCCACAGCAGCAGAACGCCACTGCTGGATCACCGCAGCTACCACACACGGCGACAACTGACGTTGTCATGGCCACGCAACCACAGAACAACACCATGCCAAGCACCGACAACACACCACAGCGACCGAACATAGACACGACGCCACAGCACCCACACCCCACTACACCCACCGCCGCTGTTCTCAGTATGCGGACCACACTGCCGCTGCCGGGAAGCCAACCCACCAACAACCCCCTCACACTGCGAATCTGGCAAGGGGTAGAAGCCCAGCTTATGGCCATTCGTCGCCTGGCCACCAATGCCACCCAACCCCATTGCTCGCGCAGCTGAAAGCGCCCTGGCAGACCTGCTGGTGGACTGCGGAGGAGGTAGAAGACTGGGATGACGGATACCCCACGATCTCACCCGGACACCACCACACCCCACCAAGCTCAAACACCGGCCACCGACAACCAATGCCAACAACCACCCACAAAGAGAGCCCGCAACCAGCAAAGCATCGTGCGAGACGCAGCAGCAGCAGCACGCTACTTGAGCTCCCTGGGTCATGGTCAGCTCTCATCACACCGTAGAGTTATCACTTACAATACCATAGAGCCGCTGCACTGCTGCGATGGCTGGGGAGCCTCGACTCCGAGGTTGCGCTGCACTTATACGGCTTTGGCTTCACTACGGGGGATACTCAACACAATCCTCGACCAAGAAGTGAGCACCGCAACATGGTCGGAGCTCACACAGGTCGGGGGAAGCTCTGGAACCTGGCGACCGGGGGAAGACTCGTCCACCCTTCGGATGCCTTGTTGGAACACCCTGGACACGCACCTGGTCGCAGAAGCCACTGGCGAAGCCAGGGGGAGAGCAATGGTGGAAACACTTACCGCTCTGCTGGAGGACGTGGACAGGCTGCCCGTGCACTCGTTGGCTGCGACTCAAGAGGCAGCCATGAGACTGGTGCGAAGGATTGCCGAACCCCGGAAGTACCCCAAGAAGCCGCAGGAGTCGGGGAAGAGGCAACGATGTGGTGGATGCTGGACAGACACCATGGGCTCGGCAACCTAGCAACAACAGCGAGTGCCTCCGAAGACGCACGCGACAGTGCCAGCTCGGGGGACAGCCACAGACGACGGCGCTTGCTAGCGGTGCATAGCAAGCAACACTTTTGAGTGCCCGCGGGGGGCCCGAACGAGCACTACGCCGGGGTGGCTAGATGGACAGTGAACGCAGCAGCTGTCGTGAGCTCGTGATGCGTCAGCAACTGAGTCGGGGGAGCCATTTTGTGATGAACCACGCCATGGCGTACAACCTACAGTGGTTCGGTTTTTGCAGAGTTTGCTTAACATGTTGCCTTCTCTTTGCCGGGGAATGTACGCCATGACGAGTAAAATGTCAACTTGCACCACGTCGTGTCACCCTCCTTGTACTCTAGGCACAAATGAAGACTTTGTTAAAACCATCGGGGAATGCCGTTACCTACCTGATAAGCCGGAATATGTGGAGTGTATGTACCAATGCGTTCCTGGATGTCATACTTTGGCTTCTGAGTCGTCGGCAGTTCCTCCGGTGGACAGTGCGCAATGCGAGCCCGTGCCGGGCGATGCCTCACAACAGCTGCTCAGCCAACTGCCACTCCGTTGTCGCATTTGCCACTTAGCCTTACCTGTGCTCGTTGTTGCCCAGACTTTTGAAGTTGTGGGAAGCCAAACCATCCTGCTAACCTTTTGACACCATGTAATGTAATGTTGTAACCTACGCTCCCACCGATGGACGCTGTAGTGCTGCACGATGCCTTCCTTTAACCACGAGGCTGTTGCTGTATTATGGGTTGCATAGGTGCTGTCGTAGGTGCAGTGTGTTCAAGGTGTTGGGGGAAGTTGCTGTGACAAGCCTCGGGGAAAATCCGACTTCACATGTCTACCTCTAAGCCACGCTGTTTTCTTCCTGATATGCAGTAGTCGTTTCGCACTTGACAACTATAGACATGTGAAGAGAACTGCAAGGTCTCACCACGTCATGCATGTGATGTCTGACGGTCCCGAAAGATGTTTCCCACGTGTATGTTGACACTTTGAACTTACCTACTAACCGTGGTTGCATATAGCATTCAAGACTTAAGGACCGGCAAAGTCGTGCTCATGCAAAACCCGTCCAGTCGAATACCAGACGTTCTCATCTTGTAGGTTTGCTGTTGTTTTGCGTGTACATTGTTGCCGACGGGGGAAAGAATGAGCCTAATTCGAACGTCACAAACCAAGACGACTGAAGACCGAAATCACATAGTTTAATATAGTTGTTCTGCTGTTTCGGTCGCAACAGTCGTCTAACTTCACTCCCCTCTAAAAGCCCGTTAAAAAGCGGGCAGGCCATAGCGCCTGGGGGGCCTGACTCGCCCCTTATGCCTGGGAGAAGAGGAGAGAGAGAGACAGAGAGAGAGAGAGAGAGAGAGAGGCGAGAAAACCGTGAGACATGACCGAGTCGCAGTGGTAGCATTCCTTAGTAGTCGTCGGTCTTCGGTCAATGTCGTCATTGTCGTCGTGCAGCACGGGTCCTTAGTAATCGTCGCGGTCGTTGTCGTCTTCGTCGTCGTTCGGCTTGGGTCCTGGCCAATATTTTACTTCAAAAATCCTACCACATCTTCACTTCTCATCCACCAGCTGGCGCGACGGTCCCAAGTGCAATGAGGGCGAAAATTTCCCCTTCTCACCCACCAGCTGGCGCGTCGGCCTCAGGTGCAATGAGGGTTGGGAAAGCACGTTGTTTGTTTGGCGCCATGTTGCAAGTGAGTTCTCTAACGCTAGACAACCTGGGCTGATAGCCGATGACAGCTTCTGCCGATTACCGAGTGTCACTCAAGCCTGAACAACATGTTCGGCTCGACTGTCAAGTTTATGCATTCACACCTGCGGCGGTACCTGAGAGAGAGAGAGAGAGTGACTGCCTGACCATGGTGCAAGATTTTGCTCATCAAGCATAGCTCGACCGTTTACTTTGGTGTTCTGCGTTGCGGAAGAAGGCGTGCACCAGGTCGGATCTATGATCTTACGCATCGGCTCCGTAGTGACGAGATGCCTGATGTCCGGAGGAACATCCACCAGAGTGCGAGCTTTCTTGTTCGGGGGAGGCTTTGAATCATCATCGGGAAGCTCCTGACGGGTATGCTTGGAGGGCGGGGTGAAATCAATCCCGGCTTGCCGCATCTTCTCTTCGTACTTGAGGAGTCGCTTCTGGGCATCGGAATCCTCAGGCTCTTTGGGCATACATTGTGACAACTGTTGGGACAAATTGTCAACAAGCGGTTGCATGTACTTGAAGGCCTCACTCTGCTTATCCGGAATGGAAGAAGAAGGATGAAAGGTAGCCGCAACCGTGTCAATGTCCACTCGGTTTTCCCGGAGCTTCTTCAACAGTGATGTCACAAACACTGCCTCGCCAACGCTTCTGGTGAACACCAGGTGTTGAGGTGTGCCTTCACTGAGCAAACGTAAGCCGAACTCTTCAACTCCTCTCCGCGCGACTTCAACTACTCTGAGATCTTCGGCTTCTGCCGGCAAGTCCTCGCTTCCGACTCCAGTTAGTTGATTGAATGTGGCGATACAGCTGGTGCTGTCCGACGACAGTCATATCCAGAAGCGTACTGTCACTATCAAACTGAGCAGGCAAGGTTGACCTTCCCATGATTTCCATTTCTTGTTGTTCCAATCCTGCCACTCGGATTGACTAGCTTCATCTCCGGTTTTCCAGGACTCAGTTTTATGCTTCCACCAGGTCGACATGGTGGAATCCCGTGGCAGGGCTCAAGCTGAAAATCTGCTTAGGATTTTGGTATCTGGAGGTGTGGTGGGAGTACAGTGTGCCAAGTATGATTTGGTATCTTATTTTCCTCGCCTCAGCTGAAAGCTTTGGTAGTATCTAGTTTTGTTGCCACCATTAAGAACCATGCTGAATGAACGGATTGTGCAGGCGCTTTGTTCAAGCGAAAAGTTTTCATGGTAGCGGAGCACTGATCGTGTCTCTGGGACCGTGAGTGCTCTAGGTAGTGTAGCAGATCCTGCGCCGCCATACTTTGTGTGCCTCCTAGGTGCGCGAGCTTGCAGTAAGCAATTACTTGTGTGAGCACCCATACAGAGCTGGCCCGTCTTGCAGACTGTGAGGATTGGAACGAGCCAGAGAGACTTGATCAGCTCAGGAGTTGTGTGATAGAGTGGTTTGTGGAACTGCAGACCACCAAGCCATTGACCCCNACAGAGCTGGCCCGTCTTGCAGACTGTGAGGATTGGAACGAGCCAGAGAGACTTGATCAGCTCAGGAGTTGTGTGATAGAGTGGTTTGTGGAACTGCAGACCACCAAGCCATTGACCCCTTCCCTGAGTCATCACAGTTTCTGTAGGCGACAGCGCCTTGCACAGGACCGGCACAGGTCAGTGCTTGCTGAGCTCGGTACAGCTGCTGAGATTATTTCTTGCGGGTGTAAGCTGTTGGATAGTGATTCTGACTTGCTGCAAATTTTCATTTGGTGTGCGGTGAAGATTTTAGGGGAAGCCCGAGACTTCTCCACAGCTGGATCTGCAGGGCGCAAGCCGANGACTTGCTGCAAATTTTCATTTGGTGTGCGGTGAAGATTTTAGGGGAAGCCCGAGACTTCTCCACAGCTGGATCTGCAGGGCGCAAGCCGACCGTTGTGCTTGCTGGAGACGAGGTGAGATCAGCTGCCGGTGCTGCTGAGCCTGCTCCTGTTTTCAAGAAGCTCAAACGTGCTAGAGAGGTGATTGATCTTGATTGAGGATTTTCTTGATCCAAAACTCTTTTGCGCTTTCGTGAAACTCTGCCTCGAATTTTGAGCCCAATTGTCGCAACGATGGATCCTAGCCAAATTCCTGTTCCTGCTTCAAACAGCCCCCTTGATGGGAGCCCGAATGCCTCTGGCGTGCCGACCGTCCCGAGTCAGGCGAGTGCCATGATGGAGATGGTTCAGGCTGCAACTCAGGCAGCGCAAGCAGCAGCGGCTAGTGCACAGTCTGTTGCCCAGCTGGTGTCGCGCACTGAAGCTTCGTCGAGCCCGAGTGCCACTGAAGGTACTAGCAGTTTTCAGGCGTACAAGCTTTTGAAGCACCCTGACTCGTTTGGATCAGAGAGCACCGATCATGATGNGGTGTCGCGCACTGAAGCTTCGTCGAGCCCGAGTGCCACTGAAGGTACTAGCAGTTTTCAGGCGTACAAGCTTTTGAAGCACCCTGACTCGTTTGGATCAGAGAGCACCGATCATGATGTGGTTCAGTGGGGTGCCTGGCTTCATGGTTTTCGTACGTGGCTCAGTGTTGTGAACCCAGCTTATGAATCCGAGCTGCTTGAAATTGAAGCCCGTTGCAGTGAGCCGTGCATGGCAATGGNACGTGGCTCAGTGTTGTGAACCCAGCTTATGAATCCGAGCTGCTTGAAATTGAAGCCCGTTGCAGTGAGCCGTGCATGGCAATGGACCTGTTGCCTGACCCGACCAAGTCTCGAAGCAGACAGCTGTATGGAATTTTGTCAACATTGCTGAAGGGCCGCCCACTTCAGGTCCTGCGCTTGACTCATAATCAGCATGGTTACGNACAGCTGTATGGAATTTTGTCAACATTGCTGAAGGGCCGCCCACTTCAGGTCCTGCGCTTGACTCATAATCAGCATGGTTACGAGGTCATGCGTGTTTTGCATCAGACTTTTCAGCCCCAAACCCGAAGTCGTGCAATGGCCATCATCGCGGCCATAATGGCCACTCCGGCGTTCAACAAGCAATCCACCACCCGCGAACAAGTGCACGCCTTTGAGAGAGCTTGCTCAGAGTACTGGAAAGCATCGGGAAAGGAGGTCAGTGAGGACGTGAAGTTTTCCATTCTTCTTCGGTCTTTGCCCAAGTACTTGCGTGATCACATCAATCTTTCCTTGTCTGAAGACACGAGTTACGATCNTGTCACGCAGAGCTGGAATCCGACCCGGGTTCAGCAGCAGCTGCTTATGCCTAGCTTACCCTCTGCAGCCCATCAGTCAAGTGACATGGACGTTGATGCTGAAGGTGCCGTAGCGCAGGTTAAAGGCAAAGGCAAGGACAAAGGCAAAGGCAAGCCCAAAGGAAAGGATAAAGGCGCCAAAGGTGGAAAGAAGGGAGGTCAAGGCAAGGACGCAGGCAAGCAAGGCAAAGGCAAGAATGACAAAGGCAAGGGCAAGGGCGGTGGCAGCACGTCGACTGCAGATGCTAATACTGTCTGTCATTATTGCCAGAAGAAAGGGCACTTCCAGCGTGATTGCAGAAAGATGAGGGCAGATCAGTCAGCCCGCGACCGTGCGCGTGTCCAGCAGGTCGAGGATGCTCATCCACCGGCAAATGCCTCTGCCGATGCTTCCCCTGCTGCTTCGAGTGCCGCGTCCCCNCCCCTACGAGGTCAGTCAAGGCAGTGCGGATTGACTTGACAAGCGAAGCCCCTGTTGCTGCGAGTGGTGTGGCATCAATTCGTGCTGTGTCGTACCAAAGCAGTCCTGAGGTATCATCCCATGCAGTGTTTGACCCAAGCAGTCCTGAGGTATCATCCGATGCAGTGTTTGACCCAAGCAGTCCGGTATCATCCAGCGCAGTGTCCGTCCCAAGGCGTCAGGAGCAGTGTCCCGAGGTGTGCTGCGCCGTGTACAGCATGACAGCCAGCGATCACNCAGTCCGGTATCATCCAGCGCAGTGTCCGTCCCAAGGCGTCAGGAGCAGTGTCCCGAGGTGTGCTGCGCCGTGTACAGCATGACAGCCAGCGATCACGATGGCAGGTGGACATTGATGCAAGGTCCCGAGCCAGATCCGGAGGTTCATGTGCCGATCGATGGTCGTGTGTGGGCCGTCAACAGTTCTTGATAGTTGATAGATGGGTTGTGACCGGAGTTAGTCAGCCTATCTTGGCCACTGGCAAGCTTCTTCGCCGAGGTTGGAAGATCATAGGTCACGACAGTCCTGGTGGACTAGCGCTTGCCAGCCTCGATGAGAGCGCATGCATCCCTCTTGACTTTCAACACAACACTTTGGTGTGCCGAGGCGCTGTGCGTGCTATCACCGATCCTCTCGAGGGTCCTAGTGTCGTGCAGGTTTCCGGCTTGCTTGAGCGACTCGAACGTCTTGTACTAATAGAGAGACTCTAGCGGCCTTCAGTGTTTGCTGCCAAGCTTGTGTCTGACAGACACATTGACCTAGGGTTGTTCGCGCCTCAGGAAGGTTTAGCTTACCGCAGTACTTTGGTGCGACAGGGCGTTGATTGGGTGCTGTTGGAGCTGAGTGAGCCTCTCGCCTCGCTTGAGACGCCCAACGAGTTGATCCATCCGTCCGGCGAACAGTTTGACTTGATTGTGTNTCTCGCCTCGCTTGAGACGCCCAACGAGTTGATCCATCCGTCCGGCGAACAGTTTGACTTGATTGTGTTCGGTCATCGCGAGCCGCTTGGACCTGAGGGACTTGGCTTTACTGTGCAAAGGACGCCTGCTGGTGTTGGTGAATTTGAGGCTGCGCCCTCAAGCGACCTTCCCGATGCCATGCTTGTTGGTGAAAGCCCTGGTGAGTCAGCCGCTTCAGGTGCCAACCCCCCAGAGTCGGCCCAGGATGAAGCAATCATGCAAGAGGCGCTCGCCGATGAGCCGTCTTCCGTTCCCGAGTCGATCGCTGTCAATGATGTGGTCTTGACGCCAACAACCACACTCTCTACCTTGAGAGCTGCGTGCAAGTCTTTGGGTGTCGGTAAGAGTGGATCGCGTGCAACTGTGTTTCGGCGACTGGCCGATCGGTTGAAGACTCTTGAGCTCGCTGCTGC
>BGNK01001454.1:100432-119208 GCA_003297005.1 Symbiodinium sp. clade A Y106 | reverse complement strand
TTGAAATGCGAAATCCTTTTGAAGTGCAGTCAGGTGTGCAGGCTTGGAGCTGCATACACACGATGCACTTGGCGGGGTGCTTAGGATTTTGGTATCTGGAGGTGTGGTGGGAGTACAGTGTGCCAAGTATGATTTGGTATCTTATTTTCCTCGCCTCAGCTGAAAGCTTTGGTAGTATCTAGTTTTGTTGCCGCCATTAAGAACCATGCTGAATGAACGGATTGTGCAGGCGCTTTGTTCAAGCGAAAAGTTTTCAAAATCAAAACGCAAATTGCGGAATTGGAGTTGCTTGAGCATAGTAGGGAGGCATGCAGGACATATCACGACTCATGTGATGTTCAGGAATGACATCAAGCAGTTTTTCAGGTCTCAACAAGAGACATCCCGTTCAGTTCAGGCTTCCAGCTTGAGAAGCAACCCATGTTTTGCCTTCAGGTCTCACAGGGAGACGACNTCAGGTCTCAACAAGAGACATCCCGTTCAGTTCAGGCTTCCAGCTTGAGAAGCAACCCATGTTTTGCCTTCAGGTCTCACAGGGAGACGACACATCTGTCAGGTCTCATAATCGAGACAGCCCGCACTGCCTTGGGCAACCCCAAGATCGACGGCCCCCAGAGGGAACGCCGCCGGGAGCACACTCGTGCAACCTCCCCTGAGTGTCAACAATTGCACCGACTCAGAGACAGGTTTAGCCGCTAGGGCTGGCTATTCAGTTTCGCCATCATATTTCAGGACATGAAAAAACATGCGATAATGCTGGAGGTGAACCATCATTGGTAAGCTTCTGTGGTGGTTAATCATAGAGAGTTCTCTACAACCGATCTTCGCCCTTCGAAAGGACTGCAAAGCAGTTTCCCACGACAAAGAAACTCAGTCCAAGCAAAGATGTGTCATACATACTCAGCAACTACGGAAATGTTTCCGTAACAACCTAGCGTTTGCCAGCTTGGCTGCACAGTTCTCGGTAAATGTTTGCAACTTTTGCAGGTACGTGAGTTGAGCGTCCTCAACTCATGTCAGTGCCATCACAGAGGCCTCTTCGTTGGGCTGTCACCTCTGTGGGGCAGACAGCCCCCCTGCACGACTGAAATCTGATATCACTGTAATCTCTCGAATGCTGTTGGAGGATTCCGCACACCCGCACACCCGCACACCCGCACACCCGCACACGCACACCCACATGCACACGCACACGCATATGTATATTTGTTTTTTTACACACACACACACACGCACGCATGTATGTGTGTGTGTATTTATATATGTATACATACATATATATGTATAGAGACATTCATTATGAGATATGTATATACATATATGTAGTATATGTACCCAGTCAGCGAGTGCTGCCTGCTCAGGAGGGTGACTTTAGCAGTTTGCACTTACCTTCGTCGTCCTTGAAAGGACGGACGGCTCGTTGCACTGGACGTCGACCCGACTTGCATCCAAAAAGGAGGGGTGTCCAGCTTGCAAAACAAGCTGCATCTGTCGGTGACACGCCTAGAGGCCGCCTGCTCGAAGAAGAGGATTCCAGGTTGGGTCTGTTCTGTTGCAAGTGCCCGCTGATAACCGACCCTTGCTTCAGGTTTTCTTTCCTGTCAAGGTCCTTCGTGGTGCCAGGCTTACTTCCGCAAATGCTACGAACACATGTGGGGACAGACTGAGTTCAGCCTGAGGATTTGGACAAACTATTCGGTGAGGATGACCCCGAGGTGGGCTTTCTTTCGGCGGGCGATCTGCTGATCCGACAGTTTTCGTCTGCTTCAGATGGCGGACCTCATGTCGGAGGTGGGAAGACCACAAGGTCTGGTGCGAAGGGCTCAGGGGTTGGAGGGACCAGGATGAATCGTCGCCAACGGCACAAGCACCAACAAGGCTCGATGTCGGCGTGTCCAGCGTTCAGTCGAAGCCTCGGTCCGGCTGCGCCAAGAGAAGTGACCATGGGCACTTGACTTGCAGGGTTGATGACAAGAGCCGTGGTTTCAACATGTCCAACCTCTCCCGCTCCGCGGACAGCTGTCGTCAATGTCGTCGCGTCGTCACGTCGTGTCGTGCCGCTGAGCGACAGGACACGCGGCTGGACTTGCGCATGAACCCGACCGCGGGCGTCTCGGCGGCCGAATGGCTGGAGGCCAGGCGGCAAGACTCCCCCCGCGTGCGTTTTCTCTCAGAAGCAGAGCGATGCCTGGAGGCCGCCTCCTCGGAGGAGATCGCCTGGGTCCTGCGCGAATATGGCGATGACTTTCAGGATCCCCAAGAAAGCGTCTCCAGCTTTTCATCTCCGTACGCCGTACGGTCTGCCAGGACGACTTGGAAGCCGAAAGGATAGCTCAGGCGGACTGGAATTGAAAGCTTGTTGACCAAAGTTGGCCTCCACCCTGATGCATTGACAGTTGATTTATGACGACCAGCAAGACAGTCAGCCTCCCTGTTTGCTGTCATGCAGCTTTCTCGTCAGCGTGATTCGGGTGCGCTCCATGGCAGATGGCCCTTTTTATTCAATGCAACGCTTCGCTGAGCTGGTCGGGCAAGCGAAGCTAGCAGAGACCCCAGGGGCGGGGCGCTTCGGCTCGCTCTGGCTGCCTGCGCTGGCATGGTGTGCAGGTCGGCGATGAAGAGTTTCAACACACGGTTCGAGGCTTCGCTGTGACACAGCAGTGCAGCATGCAGCGGTATGCATCAGTAGCAGTATGCTTCTCGATGCCAGGGAAAATGCATCCTGCTCGCTTGACGGTGCAGGCATTCCGCACTGGACAGCTAGGGTCCCTGTCTCGTTGCTCTTGCCACAGGCAATACGCCTCTTCCTGAACTCGGAGATCGAGTCGCTGCAGCAAGGCACGTGACTTAAGAGAAGGTGGTGTTGTCTCAGGCAGTTGTTGTGTCAATTCAGTATCGCTCCTTTCACCCGGCCTAGCCGAGCCGGGTTGCCGGCAGCAGTAGGTCAGTAGGCTTCTGGTTCCGAAGTCACACTGCACTGCAGATTGTGAGGCCTGGAGGCTGCTTTCCGCTGCCTGAGCCACGGTGGACGATGCCTTATCACCACCTTCAAGCGCAAGGAGGATGGGCTGGGACTCCGGGACATAGCTTGTGTTGATTGCCTTCGCTCACAATTCCTGCAGGAGATGGTTGTCCGTCGTTTCGTCAAGAGGTTCGAGGACCCTGATGAAGCCACAGCCTAGACCTCAAGTCTTTGGCAGAGCATCGTGGAAGCCCTTCGATCGACTTCAGTGCCCAGGTCGCCAGAATCAAAAAGAAAAGGCTGAAAAGGGCAAGCAACTCGAGCGGTGGGGTTGTGATCCTCTCGTCTTGCTCAGGCGTCTCGTAGAGCTCTACCCTCTTTGCGGGCCGCAGCACCCAGAACTAGTTTGCCCCGTGGACGGATTGCAAGATGCAGACCGAGGACAGACCTGGACTACTCCGTGAGACTCATCTCCCTCCCGCTAAAGTCGGTAGCCCAGCAGCTCATGAAACCAGACCAACTCAACTTCTGGTCCTTGCTGCCCCATTGCCCGGCTGCATGACTCAAGCTGTAAGACATCCAGTGAGAAAGACGGCGGGTGTTGCGAGCAGTGCCACATGATATAGATTCTTCACATCTTCAGGGTCGCTTTCTGACGGCTCCATTCAGGCCAGCGATGGGCGAAGTGAGCATGAACACTCGAGCGCGGTCAGGCCAGCCTGATTAATGAAAGCCGCGTTGCACCCTTACTCGACAACGGTGCCCTCACTCGCAATCCGAGCTGGCCAAGCCACGACATCACTGCATTGCTATTCCTTCCGTTTGCCATTCATCTGAAGCACTTAATCGTCTTGTCTCCTTGAGTGAATGTTCGGTTGCTTCATGGAGGCCGTGTGGTTCTCAAAGCATGAGTCGCTTTGAAGGCTAGTTGTTTCTTTGCGGGCTATTGGTGCAAGGGGGTAGTTTAAGTCGTACCTTTAGCAGTGAAGTCATATCAACCCCTCCTTTACATGGAGTTCGACTTGTTACTCAAGGGCTCTTTTCAGTGTTTAGCTGACTCGACAAAGACTTCTCGTTGGGTTTTGGCTCAAGGGTGAAAAAGGGCGATTTGCTGCGCAAACACGCGGTTATCAGCCGTAGCTCTAGGACCTTTGGTGTCGCCATTGTCTGTGGTTTCTGTGTTCTGTTCTGTACCAACTCCACTGCAGCAGCTCTGCCACTCGACAGTCGCCCCGAGACTTGGATGGCAGAGGAAGGTGGGGTGTTGGGGGTCGCAAGCAGAAACTTGATCCTTCAGGTGTACCCTTTACGCAACGGGGAGGCAAACGCCAGAAGAAGGCCGATTTGCGAGCTCAGGAAGTTGAGTCAGGGGCTAAGGTTCCTTTGGAGCAGTGGTCGGAGGCCAAAAGATCTGCTTATCAAAGACTTCAAAGCCTAGCAGCTCGACGTAAAGAGCTAAGTGCTTTGGAGAAGCAAGGGAGAGAGGATTTCAGGATTGCAGATGGTGAGTCAGAGGCTCCATTGGCAGGCGCGTCACGCGGCAGTGGTGACCCAGACTATGTAGAAGTGGATCTTTCGGAAGAAGGCTTCGAGAGTACCGGGGTTTATTCGGCATTGTCTTCTGGGGCCTCAGGTGTGTACACGGCGTTCGTGGTCCGTCGTCTGCGAGGGGTCGAAGCAGGACGTCGCAGGTTGATAAGCCCCAAGGTCTCCCGGAAGGACCCCAGGAACTAGGTACATTGTGCCTAAGTCGGCTCGGAGGAAGAAGTCTGCGGAAGGATCTCCAAACTCAGAAGACCCAAAGAAGAAGGAAGGATCCCCAAAGGCGGAAGACCCGAAGAAGAAGGCCTCTCCTGAGAAGCCCCGCCCTGATATAATCTCCGCGGCTAGCGGTCCTGTTCTTGCTTCTCGCCCCGAGTCCTTGCTCGAGACCCCCAGGCCCAAGACCCCGGAAAAGAAGCCAAAGCCTACCCCAGAGCCGCCCATCTCCTCGTCCCCGCGTTCCCACCTTGTCGGTGGAAGTGGAAGCTCAAGAGCTTCGCCCGCAACCGGGCAGCCTCTCTGATCCGGGCAGCAAGGGGGCTAAGTCCGGGGACAAGGGCAAGGTAAGCAAGCGTAAGCCGGAGGTGTTCGAGGTGTCGGTTCGAGGCTCGGAGGTCAAGGGAAAGCAAGGCAAGCAGGTTAAAGGATGGAAGGTTCCCGAGCCAGAGGGCCCTCCCCCACCTAGGGCCACAACCCGCCCGCCTTGTGATTGACTTTCACGGGGTTTTAGACCTGACGAAGTCGAAACCAACCGTAGAGGCCGACAATCGTTCTTTGCCGGTGGTGGGACTGTCTACACAAGCACTCCAGTAGCCCTCCAAGACTTGTTGCGATCGAGGGAAGACGTGCAACTCACTGCAACTCTTTGTCCTGTCTTACGTAGGAGCGGACTCGCTTGATAAGAGGAATCAGGTTGTTGTGGCAGTTCAGGCGCTGGTTCGGTCCTTTCGGAGGGAAGGCATCCGAAACAACGTTTCGGTTACCGTTTGTGACGTTGGGAAGACAAACCGCTTGTTCACCGGGTTATCTGGTACGACGTGCTGTATAATCCAAAGAGGGGATCGGGGTTGCCACGAGGGCTGACGTGGGCGAAGTCCTGGAAGCAAATCATAGACGTGTTTTTTTTCGGGACTCGAAGCATCCCCAACCCACGCGGCCTGGCAAGCCCTACACTCCTCCTCCTGCGGGTCTCAGCCGTGGCAAAGGCAAGCCGAAAGGCACAGGCAAACGATGACGGCGAACAGTTCCTCGGAAGAGATTTCATTGGAACTTAGCTCGGGGTCCTTAGTGGAAGGTTTGGTTGGACGAGCCGGAACATCTTCAGGTTCAGGCAGTTCTTCCAGCGGTGTTGGTGGGGTACGAAGGGAAGCCTAAACGCACCTTTGCGAGGGGGTTGTCTGTGCGACGCGCGGCAACTTCCGAGCTGGTGCCGCGGCAACCGGTATCCATGGAAACGGCTTCTTCGGAAGATGAGTTGATGTTACCGCAGGGTCAGCTTAGAGTCCTGGGCCCCAGCATAGAGGTACCACCGCAAACGGATCAGGCCACAATGTCTTTCTACCGTGAAGGTGATCACACCCAGCACAACACCACACATCATCTAGAGCAACATGACCAAAGAAGCGTGGAAGTGCATCAGCAAATCCCCAATCAGGTGGACCAGAGGCAGGTTCATGTGCATCATTCTTCAGGTCAGGAGGTTGTGCTAGAAGCCGCGCGGCGTGTGGTAGCAGCAAACCAAAGGGTTTCCACGGCCGAGGCGCAGGCCCTACACGCAGCAGTTCAAGCCAGGGGTGAAGCCGAAGCCATGGTGAACGAAACCAGGACTCAGGCCCAAATCCTGTCGGTGAGATGTGCTGCAGAGCTTAACTGAGCTTGAGCTAGCACAGCAGAGAGAACGGAAGTTGAAAGAGCACATTGAGGGCCTCCGGAAAGAGCTAGAAAGAAGGTATGCAGCCAGCGTCCCAACATCAGCTCCAAACCTCCCTAGGTTTAGAGAGGATCCACAAACCCAATCTGGCGCGGGAAGTTCTGTTGAACTGGAGGCATTGAGGCTTAAGAAGCTTGAGGAGGAGTTTTATGCGATGAGGGAGATTGTTCAGGAACTTTGGATCAGCCAGGAATCCTGGAATGACTGGTCATCCCCCGATGCTCCTCAACAGCATGCCAGCACACCTCAGCATGCACAGTCGTCGTCGCAGTCGCCCGCGCACGCACTCTGCGTGGACCGCATGGATACGGCTTCTAGTGCGGAGGAGGCGGCGGAAGCCGTCCAGCCGGCAGCCGCTGGGTCGGGTCTTGAAGAGGACAAAGAATCCGTTCGTGTAAAGCAAAAAGATTTACATCACATGAAATTTCCAGCGTTGCCCGACAATGCTGGCGCGTTCAGAGCATGGAGGAACTCGGTGGTGCCAATGATTTCGTCTTGTGACCGATCTTCTGATGGAGCGGTCACAGAGTGGGTCCTCAGGGCCATCAGAGCCAGATCAGACACCGAGATCCGTGCACTGAACGAGTCCTCGGAACCGTACCCTCGCTTGGATCGTGTGTTAGCTAGTGTGCTCACCGGTCCGAACACTTGAAGTCGCACTTTGGTCTCAAGCTCCAATCGTACGTTGAGGATTGTGAGGCTTGCTTGCGCCCCTTGCGTGGTCGTGTCCTGCTGAACTTCGTTGTCCATGAATTCGATCCTGATTCCACGTATGGCACGGTTGTCTCTGAACTTGAACTGTTTTCGATGCCGGCGCCTGAGGGATCTACGCAGTCGCTCAAGCGTGGCGAGACAAGGCGAGATACATCCTCAGTCAGCTGCCTACTTCCGAGAGACCGTCGGAGAAGTTGCTTTCGAAATGGCTTTTCGAGAGACGTAAGAAAGTAGGTTTGTTGCGCAGGCACACGGACAAGGTCAGGGATGCGCCCGAGGGAGCTCCAGGGAGAGGGTTCGAGTGGTTGTGGTCTAGGTTAGAGCGTACGATCCTAGAAGGACAGCCAGAACATGATCTCGATCCAAGAAGCCTTGAGGAAAGGTCCCAAAAAGGAAACCCCAGGCGTCCCAGCCCCCACTGACAAGAACAGCAAAGGAAAATCCGACAAAGACAAACCAGGAGGCGGCAAAGGTGGCCAGCCCAAGGGAAAGGGGGGCAAGGGAACCGGGGCGCCCAACAACAGCAACAAGAACAAGGACAACAAGGACACGGCAGGCAAGGACAAAGGCAAGGGAAAGAAGTTTGACCTGTTGTTCGAAAAAGCAAAGGAGGAAGGAGTGTGCATCCTTTTCCAAAAGGACAAATGCACACGAGAGGACAACTGCCCCTTCAAGCATGAGAAGATCACGGTCCCAGGCACCCCGGCCCCGCAGGCCAAGGCTAAGGCAGCAGCAGCAAAGGCGTCGCCCAAGGCGGTCGCAGTTGCTTTGGTCGTGGCGACTCTGACTTCAGGTGCAACGGCGACATCTGTGGGTCCCAACTGCACGTTGGATGTCATCGGGGATACGGGAGTGGGAGAACACATAGGTTCTAGAGAGGCTTTCGTGAATCAGAGTGTTTCCGCGAGCATAGTGGATCAGTTTTGCGGCACTTCCTCTAGCCACATTGCCTTTGAAACCGGTGGTGGCAAGAACCACTCGAATGAGTCGATAGGCGTCTGGGCCGTGTTTTCCGTCGGACAGTTTGTGACGAACCCAGGGTACAGTTTCTTTTGGCCCAGTGGAGAGGTTCCATACCTGATTCCTCCCAACGTGGACTACAAGATGGAAGTTGACCTTGATGAGTGTAGGTTAGCGACCCCCAGGGTTCATGTTGAGCGCTCCAGAATCACATGGATGGAGTAGGTTCGGTAGCAGTCTGTTGTGCGCCACAAAGAACCCCAAAACCTTTGAGGTGACTGAGGAAACTTCGCCAGTGCTTCGCACCACGTGGCTCCACACGTCAGCCGACCAGTGGTTTGAGGTTGAACGCCAGGTGCGGTGGCAGGAGCTCGAAGATCAGGAGGCACCGTTGCCTTTTGCAGCGGACCTGATGGTGACGGAGTTCCACAGAAGGATGAGAATTCGGAAGAGGAGTGGGTGGACGATCTTGAACCCAACCACTTCCTCACACACTATCCTAAATCTAGGAAGTGTAACATCTGTTTGCAAGCAAAGTCACAGGGTTTTACGGGCACCGTATTTTTTCTGTCCATTTTTCTGGTTTTTCCGTATATTTTTCTGGTTTTAGGTTGAACGCAGACGAAAGAAAGAAGGAGAGAAACGGAAGCCGGAAAGAAAGAAAGGACGAAGGACAGAAAGCCAGGAAGGGAAGAAGGACGAAAGAAAGAAAGAAAGAAGATGGAAACAAAGGAAGAAAGCAAGACACCAGGAAGGGGAGAAAGAAAGAAAGGACGAAGGACAGAAAGCCAGGAAGGAAAGAAGGACGAAAGAAAGAAGGACGACGGAAACAAAGGAAGAAAGCAAGAAAGCAAGACACCAGGAAGGGGAGAAAGAAAGAAAGGAAGGAAGGAAAGAAGGACGAAAGAAAGAAAGAATACAGAAACAAAGGGCGACAGAAAGACAGACAGGCAGAAAGAAGCAAGGAGAGAAACAAGGAAGGACAGAAAGAAGCAAGGAAATAAGAACGCAGGAAAGACAGAGAGACAGAACAGAAGAAATGAATATCCAAAGACAGAAGGCAAGCAGGGACGACGAGATGGAAAGAAACAAAGAACGGAGCAAAGAAAGAACGCAAGAACGAAAGCAGGATAGACAGCAAGAAGCAAAGAGCAGAGAAATACCGAAAGAAAGAGACACCGAAAGAAAGGCATAACTCAAGAAAGAAACATACAGAGAAGCACACAAAGAATGAGAGGAGGACAGAAACAACTACTCACACAGAAATCCGAAAGAGAGACCGAAGCAGAGAAAGAAAGCAATATCGAAAGGACACAATCAGGAAATAAGGAAAGAGGACGGAGCAAAGAAATAAATGATGCAGAGGAAAGCTGTGCTTAGCAGGATGCATGGTATACAAGTAGGAAAGTGCATGTCGTATTCATCATAGTGCAGTCGCGCTCTGTCCTGCTTCTCATCGGTTCCAGTGGTGCTGTTGGTCGTGGGATGAGCTCAATCTACATAGTCATGGTGGTGCATTTCATCGTCGTAATAACATGGGTACTTGCAGGCCGTCTGCGGCGAGGGTCGCAAGCTATTCTTGACCCGGCCCGCAGCTCCACCCTGGAACCTGAGGACGCCTAAACCCGAAACCCCCGTTAAAGGTTCAGGCGCCTTTCCACCCAGACCGCAACTGCAGAGTCTTAGGCTTTCAATCCAGAAGCCTCGCGGATGCTACAAGCGCGCGGTGCAAAAAAAGAAGTGTGAGAGACACGGCGGCATTGTGGCAGGAGCTTCTGACTGTCCAGCAGCTGCCGCGAGACGAGCGGAGAGGTTTGGGAAGCTTTGAAACCGAAAAACCCACAAGAAAAACCAGAAAAATACACAAAAAAGAATTCCAGTCAGAGGCGGAGAACAGTCGCGGCCACCAGGCTAGATTCCGAAAACCAAGGAAGACAACAAAAACCAGGAAAACATACAAAAACCAGGCGCACCGGTTTTTAGCATCGCAGACGCCCCAATCAAAGCCAGAGCCTTCAGGATGCTCGGGACATTGAGGAACCTGATGAACCAAGCCAGCGAATAGCTGTGGATCACATGTTTGCGTATGATCAGCCTGCTGATGGGGATGAGGTGGTCTCTTTCGTTTGCAGGGATCGGTGTTCCGGAATGGTTTGGACCTATGCTGCACAAACTAAGGACAGTGAAGAGGTTGAGAATTCATTGCGACACTTCTGCGGTAGAAATCTCCCATAGTCAGTGTTGCTTCGGACTGCGCACCCGAAATCCTGAAGGCGGTTCGTGATTTGGGTTTCAACTCGGAGCCCAGTGTTCCCGGGGATCGTCTTCACAACCCTTTTGCTGAGTCTACAATTAGAACCTTGAAACAAGGGACCAGGGCATTGCTTTTGCAATCAGACCTTGGAGAAAGATTCTGGAAGTATGCACAAAGGTGTTTTGCTTTCCACTGCAATGTGTCGCTCGAGCCCCGTAAGGTCATTCAAGATTTGGCTAAGGAAAGAGAGGCCGAGTGCGCAGGTACGAGGTACGAAGCTCACTCGGTTATCCGTACGAGGGTTACTTGATACCCTTTGGTGCGTGGCAAGAACAAGGATGCTGCGACCTTCGCGCCGAGAGGCG
Organism: Symbiodinium sp. clade A Y106; assembly: GCA_003297005.1. Lineage (NCBI taxonomy): Eukaryota > Dinophyceae > Suessiales > Symbiodiniaceae > Symbiodinium > Symbiodinium sp. clade A. Next base: position 108,481 of record BGNK01001454.1, on the reverse strand, counting down.
AAGCCTCATTGCACATGGGTCCCACAATCATTGACGCTTTGCCTCACAAAGGTGTTCACCTCGGTTGCCCCGTTGTCGTCGGTCCGAGAAGGCGATTTCAGCGTTGTGACGACAAAGGAGCTGGCTGTGCGAAACGGGAAATGGTCCTTCCCACTAGCGAAAGCTGAAAAGCTTGACGAAGACAACCCGCATCACAAGCTTCCGCTAGCAGAGGCTTTTACAGCTCCGCCGGCAGAACCAGGGGAAGTCCCAGTGATGGCAGATCGGGAAGAAGGAGGGGCAGAGACGTCTGTTCGGATGACGAAACGTCGCAGGGCCATGACTCGATTGCGCATTGCTGTGCGTGGATGGAGTCCGAAGTGCGATGGCTGTAGAACAGGATCGTACAACCATTCGGCCTCATGCCGGGAGCGTTTTGATGCGTTGCTTGATTTTCATGAGCCTCTGGCAAGGTCAGAAGATGTCCAACGGACAGAGGATGAGGCTCTTGAGACTGACTACCGTCCACCAACCGAGCCGGAACCACCTGCGTTCGCCGGTCCGGCAGCAGGGGGGTCAGGAACAGAAGTCTCGTCGGGCGTGACCGCCTGTGTTGACTTGCTTCTCTCACCGGAGTGTGGCCTTGTTGACGAGGGTTTCGCTCAGAAATTGTGTTCAGGGTTGCCAAGGGATGCTGCTTTTTGCTTTGCCAGCAACCACGCGTCGAGAGCTTGAAAAGGAATCGGTTGGTGCCTGCGTTGTTGAGTTCTGTTGCTCACCAGACAGCCAACTGAGACGCGTGACCAAGGAGTTTGGGATTGAATATCTGGGCCTTCGCCGTCACTTTGCTGATCTGACGGATCCGCTACAGGTGTCCCAGATTGAGATTTGGATGACGGAGCAAGCGTCGCATCAAAAGGTCGTTCATCTTCTCGGGTCACTGCCTACACTATCACCGGCGCAACGCGACTCCGAAGTCCTGCTGATTAGGTATTTCGTAAAGTTAGCGGAAGTCGCCGCCTGCTCGGGCGGTGCCGTCACTTTTGAATGGCCTCGTCAGTATATGGGCTGGAGGGATCCGCTAGTGCTTGACTTGATCGCTCGTTTCAGTCTTCAGGTGGGTTATCCCACTGGCTGTGCTTTTCGACTTCGAGTCGGAGACAAAGAGCCTTTGATGGCCTGGTGTGTGGCTAGCTCCAGCACCAGACTCACGACTGAACTCGCTAGGCGAACCTGTCGTTGCGCTCACCCACGCCAGCAGTCGGACGAACGCGAAGCTTACAAAGCTCGCTTCTATATAACCGGGCCATGGCTACCGTTATCTTGGGAGCTCTGTGTCCAGGCGAAGTGCATGACCGTGTGCCAGGTTGTGACCAAAACGTCGGACGCCCCAGATCATGTTCAGAGGGAAATCCCTGGCATGCCCGGCTTTGAGGAGGGAATGGTCACAAAATCCCTGAATCGCAAAGACATGTTGGTTTCGCCAGACGCGCTCGAAACCATCAAGAAGGGAGGGAAAAGCTTCGGCTCAAGGACACATGTGACGACTCGTCGGCTTTTGAACCGGACATGCTGTGTCAGGACGCTCGCTAGTCTGGCAGCAAACTCCATATTGCTGAAGCCATGACGATGGCCGGCATAAAGAACTTCGAAGTGCCGGTTCAGAAGCATGTTCATAAAGGTCGGGTGGTGTACCGGGGCGATGCCGTGCGTGACGAACGCGGCCCCACAAACATCAGCCTTACTTTGTTTGTCGGCTTGCTGTCTGGTTTTCTGGTGCAGGCGGTCGATGCGCGCCAAGCCTTTTTGCAGGCACCCAAGAAGACGTCGGCTCCAACCTGGGTGGTGCTGCCACCAGAGTTATGGATCCCAGAATGGCGTGGAAAATTCAAAAGGGTGGCCGTAAGACTACGCAAAGCACTCTATGGACATCCGGACGCGCTGGTGGAGGGATTTCCGTCCGTGTTTTGGATTCCTACGTTGTGCGTGTTGGTTACCATTTATGTCGACGACATTTTGGCAGCCGGAAAACCAGAAGCCTTGAAGGAATTTTGGGCGCAGCTGGCGAGGCACGTCGAAATTGAGGCGCCAAGTGATGTCGATCGGTTCTTGGGTCGCTACCATAGGTTTGTCGATTCCACCACGGTGTTCCTCCACATGGGGGATTATGCCAAGCAAGCCATCGATCTCTGCACATCGCTACCTGGCTCCAAGCCATTGAAGGGCACGGATCACGGTACGTGTGCGTGTCGGATGGCTCGTTGCCTCTTGAGGATTGGCAAGTCAGGGGGCAGCTCTCCCAGAGCTCTGCCAAAATCCTAATGAAACTTCTTTGGTACTCTCGACTGTGCATGCCAGATCTTGCTCATGCCATCTCTACCTTAGCAGCCCAGTCGACCATCTGGTCTAAGAATGCAGACAAGCAAGTACACAAGCTCATGTGTTATGTTCTGCAGACCATGGACACGGGTTTGAGGGGGTGGTGAAAGATCCTTTCAAGGATTGCGTGTTGGATCTCTTTGTGGATGCAGATCTGGCAGGTTGCCCCCACACTGCCAAATCGACATCGGGACTTTGGCTTCAAATTAGTGGCCCGAAAGACACACACAATTCCCAATTGCCTGGTCTAGCCGTCGTCAGGGAGCCGTGTCACGCTCCACGACCGAGGCAGAAATGATCTCGCTTGCGGATGGATTGTTTGTTGAGGCGTTGCCGGTGCAAGACTTGCTGTCGAAGGTTGCCGAGGATGTTGTTCCGTTGGTCATCCATGGGGATAACGAGGCGGTAACAAGACACACAAGAGCGAAGTTCTCCTTAAGTACACAAACACAAAGGAACAGCTAGCTGACCTTTTTACCCAAGCCCCTGCAAGACTTTCCCTTTCAGGATCTTGCGCGTCGGTTGGGCCTCGCTAAGGTTCCCGCCTCCTAGCGGCTGTAAGGAAAAGCAGTCTGCGAGACTCGGAGATACTTGTCCCACCTTCCTTCTCCACTCTGGAAAAACAGGGTCGCGAGACTCGCGGCCTGTCTAAGCCTGCAGACACTGAGGTTGCGCCGCTGCCTTCGCCGCCGCCTACTGCAGTTGACCAGCCTCTTGGCGCGCCGCACTGCCCCTGAGAGCAGAAGCTGTAGTCTCCTTACTTTTGTGAACTGTGTAAAGCTTTGTAAAGGGCGCTCACCTTTTTTGAGCGCACCTGACCTCTTGAATAGCTTTGGAGTAACGTCACCTCAGTGAGCACGTTCTCCGGCCGCGCCCCCATCGGGCCCGGCGATGGGGGCATGGCCAGGCGCTTAAACTTTCTCTCGTCAGAGGGGCGGGCTTGTTGCTCCGGGGCGCTTTTCAGCGTTTCAGTAGCTGTCTCGACAAAGACTTCTCGTTGGGTTTTGGCTCAAGGGTGAAGAAGGGCGATGTGCTGTGTTAACCGCGCAAACACGCGTTCGCATATCGTATCGAGTTCATGAGGCACCATTCGCAAGTAGTCATGAAGTTTTTGGCTGTTGTGGACAGGTTCTCAGCGCCCGATTCGTGATTTCTTCTCTAGGCTTCTCCCTGCATGAGATGGTGTCTAGCAGTCTGCGTTCAGACAGTGGTGGATTGGCTCTACTTTGTACCTAGGGCTGTCATAGCGTTGACATGGTTTGCAATGCAAAATCGGTATTGAATCATGTTCAAAGCCGTTGAAATTGAATTGCCTGCGTGTCGGACTCAGATTCCATGCTTTGCGTTTGGTTTCCCAATGGCACAGGTCGTAAAGTTTAGTTGGGGTCTGGACTTGGTTGCAAGAGGCTCTGACGTGATTTCTTGTGCTATGAGGTTACTTGGCCCCTTCCCAGCGTTTGTAAGAGTGAGGTGATTTCGCACGCACTGATTTGACTTAAGCCGGGCCCTTGTGTCCATGTGAGTCCACACTTTCAGAAGCACACTCGTCTCCGACCTTCGGAATTCGAGCTCGCACAAAGCGTGACTTGACTTGACTCAACTATCCCCTTTCCTTCCCTTCTCAACTTGGCTCCCATGTGCAGGCGCTCTCTACGTGTTGGAAAAAGCGCCGAGAACCTGCCCGCGTGTCCGGGTCAAGCCGAGGACATTGAATCTGGGTAAACCTGCCAACATAGATCCATACCATAGCTGATGCCACAGTAGGAGTCAGTAGGAAACAGTACCTTCCGGAACACGAGAACATTCCTGAGTCTCCAAGCGGTGTTTGAGACAGGCAGTACCAGTCGCAAAACCTCAGGCAGCACTGAATGCTGTTGTTCAGTGGTTCCCAACAGGGAAGGGGCGATCACGCTTGGCAGGGAAACCAGTTGAGACTTTGGTCCACATTGGTTCAGGATGATGAAGAACCGGTTTCGTGAGCCGGCTCGAGTTCCAATCATCTAGTGCGGCGAGGCTGAGATCTTATCTTTGGTGTGTTTCACTGGCAGGGCACATAGCCAACTTTGCGGTTGATCAAGTTTGTTCCAACCGCATGTTTGCTTGCATGGTCTTGCGACCGGCAATAGACTCTATGGGAGACGAGCCTATGCGGAAAATCTTGAGCAGCTTGCACCACAGTCGCATGCTCAATCTTCCGACGCCTAACTTGATGAAGTCTAATTAGTTCGGAAGGCAGATGTACCGGAAGTGTGCCGTGCAGGCGCAGAGGAACTCGGCATGCCGTTGTCGCCTCGGCCTGAAGCTATGGGTGGCCTTGGCTCGTGTTGTGCAGCTTCCAAACTAAGACCAAGAGTCTTGAAGATATCGCACTATGTCAGGTCCCAATGCAAAGAAAACACTTTGCAAGTTCTGGCTGCAGGCAGGAGCGGGGTCGGCGAGCGGAGCTCACACGAGCCATTGGTTGTCAGGGAACCTGCACGAAGGGTTCCTCCTGCACCTTCGCACACGGAGACCAGGAGCTCGCCATCCACTTAGAGAGTATTCAGAGACTTCCAGGGATTGCTGGCAGCGTTTGAACTCGATTCTCTCAATGCACCCAAACACCGAACCGCATGTTGTCTCAATCTACTCTAAACACCCGTGCTGCTGGCTTTCCGGACTTGACTTCTACTCTGAGTGTTGACCTTCTGCCTGGGTGCCACGCGACCCCGCCATCACAAAAGTCTTACACGGCTTGGCAGCTGCGCCAAATGTGGAGCGGTGGCGCATTCAGTATGAAGCCGAAAGCCTCTGGATGGTGCCGCTTCGTCAGGGTGGTCCCAGTCCATGGCCGGAATGGAAAACCGCACTGGCCGGGAAACCAGCGAGCAAGAAGCATAAAGCCAGCGAGTAAGAAGTATGGGATCCAGGATGCTTCTCAAACGGAGGGATGTCGGTTGCAACTACACTTGCCACTTTCCAAGACACTTACAGTTCATTGTGCTGAGATCCTTGGGACGTTCAAAGCCAAGGTAGGGAGTGCAATCAGCACGGCCCCTGTGTCCTCTCTGTGGCAAGGCTGACGATCGTCTTGGCTGCAATGCTTGAAGCTTCGGTGGTCGGGGTCTGCACAATGCCATCCGTGCGAGGCCTGATGCAGAGGAGGAGCGCAGCAGTTTCGACGGCTCCTTCACAGGGTGCGCCCTGAGTGCAGAGACCATTGGAGCCGCAAACCTAAGCATGAAAGAGGAGACCAGCACGATCCCATTTCTGTGCTGTCGGGTGGGTGCTGAGTGAAGGAAACCGTGGTAGTGAGCTATTTTTTGGAGTTGAGAGCATTTGCACCTACTGTATTTGCAGGCTGCGCACATGTCCACCTGCAGTGATCCTTTGCATCTACAGTTCAAACAGTTCAAGAACTGATAGAACTGTGAGGCACACTGGTTTGAGTCTCAAACGGTTGTAACAGGTTATGCTACTTGTGCTTAGCGAGCAGGTTTGTTTGCTGCTTCAAGGTCTGAAATCCTGAAAATCGAACCCCCAAAGGCCTTTCAAAGAATGTTGATTACGAATACAGCAGTTGGCTGCAAGTCCGGACTGTCTAGCTTGAGAGTGTTTGGGCACCAGGCTCGTGGCGAGCTCCGTCAGCAGGCAATGTGGTCTGCGGCAAGCCGTCATGCTGCAGAGGGGATTCCAGTTCATGATCTTGCACTGTGATGCCTCAGTGCATCGCCACACTGTCAGGCGTCAGCTCCAAGCGCACCATCTGCAAATTCTGGGAGCAGGCCGCCCGACCCTTCGTCTCAGAAGGAGATGCGGGGATAGGCCCTGCCCTGCTCTGCAATTTTGCAGATGCTGCAGTAACGGTCTACGATCCCTCCAAATTCTCTTGTTCAGAGGGTTTCTTGCTTTTGGGGAAGAGGTGCTCGCATGTCATGTAGCGCACGTTTGGCATTCTCATCACTGGTCATGTACGGTTTCTTTATATTTAATGGCTGCCGCCAATGCCGCCGACCCCAAAACCGGAAGGAAGACGGAGGCAGAGAGACCCGCACTGTCGCTCTGCACAGGAAGAAGCTGAACCCTTAAATGACACCAAGCAAGCCCACCTCGTGGCGGCCGGTTCGGGCCGAGTGGGGCCGAGTAGGGCCGAGTAGGGCCGGGTAGGGTGAGGGATTGCGATTCAATGAAATGACTCTAAGACTAGGCCCTGGCTACAAGCATAGGCCAACCGCGTGGGGCCGGTTCGGGCCAAGTAGGGCCGAGTAGGGCCGTAGGGCCGGTTAGGGCTGAGTGGGGTTGGGGAGTGCATTGGGATTCAATTAAATGACTAGGCCCTGGCTACAAGGATAGGCCAAGTGGGGCCGGTTCGGGCCTAGTGGGGCCGAGCCGNGTAGGGCCGGTTAGGGCTGAGTGGGGTTGGGGAGTGCATTGGGATTCAATTAAATGACTAGGCCCTGGCTACAAGGATAGGCCAAGTGGGGCCGGTTCGGGCCTAGTGGGGCCGAGCCGGGTAGGGCCCGCTAGGGCTGAGTGGGGTTGGGAGGGGTTGGGAATGCATTGGGATTCTTTCAAGAGTAGGCCAAGTGGGGCCGCGTCAGGCCGGTTCGGGCCGAGTGGGGCCGAGTGGGGCCGAGTAGGGCCGAGTAGGGCCGGTTAGGGCTGAGTGGGGTTGGGGATGCATTGGATTCAACAAATTACTCTAAGACTAGGCTGGCTCGCTTGGGCCGAGTGGGGCCGAGTAGGGCTGAGTGGGGTTGGGGAGAGGTTTTGACGAGGCCCTGGCCAAGTGGGGCCGCGTGAGTAGGGCAGGTTAGGGCTGGGCAGGGGGTGGGCATGCATTGGGGCCCAATTGAATTACTCTAAGACTAGGCCCTGGCCACAAGGACAGCCGCGTGACCGGTTCGGGCGGAGTGGGGCCGAGTAGGGCAGGTTAGGGCTGGGCATGCATTGGGATTCAATTAAATTTCTCTAAGACGAGGCCCTGGCTACAAGGATCGGGCCGAGTGGGGGCCAAGTAGGGCCGGTTTGGGGGGTGAGTGGGGTTGGGCATGCATTGGGTGCAAGACTAGGCCCTGGCTACCTGGCTACAAGGATAGGCCAAGTGGGGCCGCGTGGGGCCGGTCTGGGCCGAGGCCGAGTAGGTAGGGCTGAGTGGTGGGTTGGGCATTGATTGGGACTTGGCTCCAAGGATAGGCCAAGTGGGGCCGCGTGGGGCCGAGTGGGGCCGAGTAGGGCCGAGTAGGGCCGGTTAGGGCTGAGTGGGGTTGGGGAGGGGTTGGGCATGCATTGGGATTCAATTACATGACTCCAAGACTAGGCCCTGGCTGCAAGGNGGGCCGGTTAGGGCTGAGTGGGGCTGGGGAAGGGTTGGGCATGCATTGGGATTCAATAAAATTACTCTAAGACTACGAATTTCTACTAAAGCCTATGCAAATTAGTCTTACTAGACCTAAGCCTAGCGACAAGGATAGGCCGGTTAGGGCCGCGTGGGGCCGGTTCGGGCCGAGTGGGGCCGAGTAGGGCCGAGTAGGGCCGGTTAGGGTTGAGTGGGGCTGGGGAGGGGTTGGACATGCATTGGGATTCACTTCACTTACTCTGAAACAACCGAGTAGGGCCGGTTAGGGCTGAGTGGGGCTGGGGAAGGGTTGGGCATGCATTGGGATTCAATAAAATTACTCTAAGACTACGAATTTCTACTAAAGCATTGGG